>SJYV01036456.1:15173-35590 GCA_006410875.1 Neotragus pygmaeus | reverse complement strand
CGACTGAACTGAACTGAACTGATATTGGAAAGTCGATCATCGTATATTAACCTTGTAACCAAGAGCCACAGTATAATCATCTAATTCGAGGCATGTGAGGGTTCTTGGGAAGTTTGCCCTCAGAAATGTTTTCGCAAATATTTCCTCCCAGTCTCTGATTTGTCTCCTCAGTCTTTTGACAGTGTCTCCTGGATTCTTGACCACTGCATCATCTTGGCAGCCTCCAAATGTGAAAGGCAGACGTACAAGACTTCTAGAAGGGGACGCAAGAAGAAAGCTAGGTGACCTTGCTTTGGCAAGGAGTTTTTAAGCTGCCACACTGGAAGCACCACAGTCCATGGAAGGAAAAGCTGATGCGCCGCCCTTCATTAAAACGGAAACCGTGGGCTCTGAGGGAGACGCCGCTAAAGCACCGCAGAGACAAGCCAGAGAGTCTCGGAAATACCTGCAGAAGCACATCCGAAGGGTACTTGCCTGGCTGTCCAAGGGTTAAGGCTTTGATTTCACTGCAGGAGGCCCTGGGTTTGATCCCCAGTAAGGGAACTAAGATCCCACAAGCTGCAGCCAAAAATAATCAAATCATTAAAAATACCTGAGGGTTTGTATTGAAAATATACAAAAGATACTTGAAAGTCAACAATCAGAAATCTGCACAATCAAAAAAATGGGCCAAAGACCTGAAAAGACTACTGACCAAAAAAGACGTGCAGAGAAGCATTTGAAAAGACGCTCCACATCGCACGTCACCAGGGAAACGCAAGTCAGAAAGAGGCTCCCCTGCACANGAAAGTCAACAATCAGAAATCTGCACAATCAAAAAAATGGGCCAAAGACCTGAAAAGACTACTGACCAAAAAAGACGTGCAGAGAAGCATTTGAAAAGACGCTCCACATCGCACGTCACCAGGGAAACGCAAGTCAGAAAGAGGCTCCCCTGCACACCTGCCGGGGCAGCCAGGGTCAAACTGGCAAGGACCTACTGGGCAGCTCGTGGAGCTCCACCCAGGGCTGTGTGGTGGACGGGAGGGGAGGCTGCGGGAGAACGGATACTCAGACACGGATGGCTGAGTCCGCCTGAAACTATCACCACGCTGTTAATCGGCTATCAGTTCAGTTCAGCTCAGCTGTGTCCAACTCTTTGCGACCCCATGGACTATAGCCAGGCCTCCCTGCCCATCACCATCTCCCAGAGCTTACTCAAACTCATGACCATCGAGTTGGTGATGCCATCCAACCGTCTCACAATCTGTTGTCCCCTTCTCCTCCTGCCTTCAATCTTTCCCAGCTGCTGCTGCTGCTGCTAAGCCGCTTCAGTCATGTCTGACTCTGTGCGACCCCATAGACGGCAGCCCACCAGGCTCCCCAGTCCCTGGGATTCTCCAAGAACACTGGAGTGGGGTGCCGTTTCCTTCTCCAAGCACAAAAGTGAAAAGTGAAAGTGAAGTCGTTCAGTCGTGTCCAACTCTTCACGACCTCATGGACTGCAGCCTACCAGGCTCCTCCATCGATGGGATTTTCCAGGCAAGAGTACTGGAGTAGGGTGCGATTGCCTTCTCCGATCTTTCCCAGCATCAGGGTCTTTTCCAATGAGTCAGTTCTTCCATCAGGTGGCCAAAGTATTGGAGCTTCAGCTTCACCACCAGTCTTTCCAATGAATATTCAGGATTGATTTCCTTTAGGATTGACGGTTAATTGGCTATACTCCAATACAAAATAAAAAGTTTTAAAAGAAGAAAAGAATGGCCATTGTCTGGTCTGGAACACTGAAAATTCCAAATGCTGACCAGGATCCATTCACTGCTGACAGGAGTGCAGAGCGGTACAAGCACTTTGGAAGACAGTTTGGCAGTTTCTAATAACACTGAACGGAACGCTGACCACAAGATTCAGCAATGGTGCTCCTTGGTATTTATTCAAAAGAGGTGATTATTAATGTCCACACAAAGACAGATGTTTATAGCAGCTTTATTCATAATCACCAAAATTTGGAAGCAGTCAAGATGCTCTACAGTAGCTGATGATAAGTAGCAGGGCCCATCCAGACCATGGAATATGGTTCAGGGCTAAAAAGAAACGAGACGTCAAACCGTGAAAAGACATGGAGGAATCTTACATGCATATTCTTAAGTGAAGAAGCCATTCTGGAAAGGCTACATACTGTACAAGTCCAACTATACAGCATTTGGAAAACATAAAAACTGAGGAGACAATAAAATGGTCATTGTTGCCAGGGGCTGAGGAGTAGGGGGGATAAATAGACTGAGTATAGGATTTTTAGGGCAGTAAAACTAACCAGTATGATACTAATGTGGTAGATACACGGCAGTGCACGTTTGTCAAAATTTATAGAATGTGGGTGAAGGAACCTGGTAGGCTGCAGTCCATGGGGTTGTGAAGAGTCAGACATGACTGAATGACTTCCCTTTCACTTTTCACTTTCATGCACTGGAGAAGGAAATGGCAGCCCACTCCATTGTTCTTGCCTGGAGAATCCCAGGGACGGGGGAACCTGGTGGGCTTCCATCTATGGGGTCGCACAGAGTCAGACACGACTGAAGTGACTCAGCAGCAGCAGCAGCATAGAATGTACACCTCTAAGACCAAACCCCAATGCAAGCTATGGACTAGAGTCAATAAAATGCGATAATTTTATTTTTACCTTGAAGGGTCTTGGCTAGACTTTTTAACTCTGCCAGGTAGCAATCTAGTAGTTGTTTGTTATCTCAGAGAAGGTCAGCAAATTTGGAACTCATTCTTTGCATTCATCACACACTAAAATCTTCCAAGTGTCTCATTCAAAATGGACCAGTAATCTCTGTGTGGTACAAGAGTGCGTGGCCAGGGCCCACGCCATGACATATGTCATTAGAACAATCCTCCACATTTTACGTTTTACTTTCATTAAATATCAGATTAATAACATCCTATATATCTTTGCCCACTTCTGGATTCCACTCATTTTGGCTGAGTTTGCCTAGGATGATTCAATGAATTAATTTCACATATGATACTGTATCTGGTTTCCCAGGTAGCTCAGTGATAAAGATATTGCCTGCAATGCAGGAGATTCAAGTTTGATCCCTGGGTTGGGAAGATCCGCTGTAGAAAGAAATGGCAACCTACTCCAGTATTCTTGCCTGGGAACTCCCATGGACAGAGGGGCCTGTCGGTCTACAGTCCATGGGCCGCAAAACGCTGGACATGACTGAGCAACTGAGTACGCACGGGCAGACACACGATGCTGGGTCTACATCTTTGCCCCAGGTTCATTCTCCTTAATTCCTGCCAAAGCTGTCACTACATCAGCAATTGCACTTTCAATGATTTTCCATAGTTTTTAAGTTATTGACTCTTTAAAAATATGCCTTTATTGTATACACCATAGGTGATATGCAAAAATGTTTTTTAAATGGTGTTGTCAGACAGGCTTCTCTGATGGCTCAGCGGTGAAGAACTCACCTGCGAGTGCAGCAGATGCGGGTTCAGACCCTGGTCAGTAAAATCTATCTTAGCCCAGAGATGCGTGCGCCCACTTGGGAGGATCCTGAGACAAACCAAATAGGGACTGCAAACCAGGGAAGTTAAAACAACTGACCAAAGAAACCTGGAAGAGATACTCCATGAAAGTAATTCAAACTGCCGCGAAGGTGCAACTCAGCAGCTGTCTTTCCCTGAGTCTGCCCGTGTGTCTATCCATGCATAGTGTACTTTTTTGCTCTTAATGAATACTTGTTTCACTATTTTCTGTCTTTTCTGCAAAGCCAAAGGGCCAGGGCCTTGTCGCTGACCACTGGTCTAGCGCTTGGATCTGAGACTCTCTCTCCCGCGACCCCGGCTTCGGTCTCTGGCAGGGAAGCCAAGCCCCGCTCCAGACCTGCAGGCCGAGGCCCCAGGAGATCAGGAAAACCCTTTGGTCCTGACACAAACGCCAAGGTTAGCGGGCGGTGGGAACCCTCCTCGGATGGAGGGCAGCCTGTCTTCCGAGAGGAGAGGGTGGTCAAGGATGCCCCTCCAGGGGTCCCGTGTTGCCCTGCAGGCAGGGGGCAGACCAGGAACAGGACAGCGGCCCCTGGAACCACCTGCTGGGAGATGGGTCTGCTGCCTTGGAAGGGACCCGGGGGGACGAGGGTGGGCTGGGGTCCCCAGCACCCCCGGCGAGGACCGCAGGCAGGGCTCGCAGCTCTGGAAAAGCAGAGTGAGAAGCGCCCTGCCCGCCCCCGGGCGCTTTGCAGGAAGGTTTGTAAATGCCGCAAAATATAAACTCGAAGTCCCAATCTCATACTCGCTGTTGACTCAGATTAACCAGTGACTCTCACGCTGTTGTCCTTAAACCATTTTTCCCCAGTGGACGCAGCTGACGCGGCTATGGCCGAGGGCCTGGGCCCTTTCAAGTAGTTCCTTTGTCAGGCCGGGCAGATAGACGGTGGTGAGGCAGTGGGGGAGGGCTGGGCTGGGCTGGGAGCCATCGCCTGGGGCTCCCTGCTGTTCCGGTGTTAACACACCTAGGCGGGATCAAAGGCCGCCTGCCCGTCCCGGTGCTCTCCACCGGGGAGGGAGAAGTCTACTATCATTACAAATAAGCTGCGATTTGGCATCATCGGCAACTGTGACCGTCGGTTTCGGAGGTGGAGGTTTGTAGGTGCTGTGCTCAGCCGTGTCTGACACTTTGCAACCCCGTGGACGGCAGCCCGCCAGGCTCCTCTGTCCCTGGGATTCTGCAGGCAGGAATACTAGAGCAGGTGGCCATTTCTTCCTCCAAGGGATCTTCAGTTTACTACAAGCCAACTGAGGAAATCGCTGCAACTTTTCTATGGAAAATTTCCAGTCTTTGTATCTGTCAAGATGTGGTCTCAGACCTGCCTGTTTCAAATGGTCTAGAAATCATTTTGAAGGTAAATGCCATTTCATTTGTCACCCACATCACATGCAGCCCAATATGATATACCTCACTGAATAAGTAACATGATCCTATTGATTAACTAAAAGGACAGGGAGAAGGAAATATATATATATATACACACACATATGTGTGTGTGAGTGTGTGTGTGTAAAAGAGCATCTTACATGTCAGACTCTGTTAGAGGCTTTATTGTAATTATCATCTGCTCCAATGAATATTCCATAAACGATGTATGGAGTATTTGCTGAGACCTGTGCCAGCCATGGTGGGCCTATTGGAGGGTGTCACAGACAGGATTCCTGTCCCCAGGAGGTCTGAGTTCCTCAGGGGATACAGATGTCATTAACCAAAGAGCCACAGAAATACATCGGAAACTGCAGCTGAGTGAAGGCNTGGTCTGTCTCTTATACACATCTCTATTGGAGGGTGTCACAGACAGGATTCCTGTCCCCAGGAGGTCTGAGTTCCTCAGGGGATACAGATGTCATTAACCAAAGAGCCACAGAAATACATCGGAAACTGCAGCTGAGTGAAGGCTCCTAAGGATGGGGACACCAAAGCTGAAAGCCTTGGAGAGAAGGAGGGTGGGGTAGAGAGGGAGGGAGGAGGGCCAGGGAGGAGGGCGCAGGAGGGAAAAGTGTCTAGGAGGCCCCGGTGAAGACCCCCTTCACCCACTTCCGGACCCAAAGACCAGTGAGGTGGGATTTGAGGACACAGGGGCTCGAGACTGGGGCTTTTGTCTTTACCTTAGGAGCCCTGGGCCGACACTGAAATATTTTGAGGGCGAGGCTAACAGGATGCTAGGGGTCCCTTTGAAGTCACTCTGTGAATGAGCATGGGTAACAAAGAGCAGAGTGGACACAGAGGCCGCTGGGCCGGGTCCAGACGACGTGGCCGGGCCCAGCGCGGGAGGGTGCAGGCATGGACGGCAGGCCTGGCCTTGGCCACCTTGAGTCTGGGGTATTAGTCACAAGGGTGGGGGATCTGGCCGGGGGAAGGAAGAGAGTTTTGGGGGGACAGTGCCTAGGGTTCTGGCCTCAACCGTCCCTGGGGTGGCCACGCTGAACGCTCAGGAGGCCCTCACAATTCACCCTGTGGTCACAGTGAGTGACCAAGAGTGTAGCTTCTGGTGCTCCCAACCGGTGGGGCGCTTCCCCACCCCAGAACCTCCCTGAACCCCACTGAACCACCCACCAGACTAGCCCTTGGCGCTCCTTGAAATACGCCCACAGGCACCAGGGCCGGTTAAGCCAGACGGCAGGACCTGCTTGTGTGACCGCGTGGCTCCATCCGTCACCAAAGTGATGGTCATTGGGGGTCAGCTGTGTTAGTTCCCGTCCAAAGCCAAGTATAGCTATAATTAGAGTTATATAATTTAATAACTATTTACATACTCTGGAAAAGTATAACTGGAAGGGGTGGGACCACCATGCCGACTGCTTTGGGAAGACACACAGGTAAGTCACCTAAAAGACCACCAACGGGTCGGGTCAAGGGGGAAAACGCAAAGGGTCGGGTCAAGGGGGAAAATGCAAAGGGTCTGAAAAGGACTCTGCATTTAGGTCTGGTGCCAGGAGTGTTTAACTCATCATATAACCAGAAATCTGAAACGTGAATAGAGCGTTCAAGTTGCTGGTGATGCAAGAAAAGTCACAGGAAACTGATCTGCAAACCCGACTTCAAAGGAGAAGCCTTGACCCCACCGAAAAGTTGTTGAATGAATCTATGATCGTATCTTTTGCTTTAAACGCATTTACATTAGATGAGTCAAGAATAAACCGGCTTTTAATCTTAACTCGCCACCTACCAATCCAGATGGTTCCGTCAATTATTATATTCACACCATGACTCTCTAGTGCCTTTCTACTTAATCAACCGAAATTGATGGTGGTGGTTTAGTCGCTGAGTCGTGTCCGACTCTTGCGACCCCATGGACTAGACCCCATGGACTATAGCCCACCAGGCTCCTCCGTCCCTGGGATTTCCCAGGTAAGAATACTGGAGTGGGTTGCCATGCCCTCCTCCAGGGGATCTTCCTGAGCCAGGAATCGAACCCGGATCTCCTGCATTGCAGGCAGATTCTTTACTGACTGAACTACAAGGGAAGCATAAAATTGGTGAGTGCTACCTAAAAATGTGAGCTCCACATCCAGAAGAAGTAACCACGGAGAAGCCAGTCTACAGACTCCTGTACAGTGCCATCACAGGAACCAATCAGACAAAACAGAAAATGCAAAATCCAAATGTCCTTGAAAGTGGAGTCTGTGAAAAAGATGGTGGATTTGGATTTAATAACCGATGGATTAAAACAGGCAGGTTTAAAGCAAACGGCTAAATATTTTGTAAATGTAATTCAGATCTCTGCTTCGATCAGATAAACATAGAACACGAAATCATAAAAGCGCTACGCAATGTGAATCACGGGTTATCGTGGCTTTCCAGTGGGCACATGGTAGAAATTCTTGGGGAGGTGGGTGGCCCCTGGCGCCTGTATGTCTTCAAGCTCCTCAGAGGTCTTCACCCTTCAGCCAATGTACAGAACCACAACACAGGTCAGTGGTTATATAAGATTTGCTTTGGGAAGACGTGCTACAACAAAGGAAAAGTCTGAAACTTCTAAATCACCTAATAATGAAAACTCTCTTTGCTTCCACAAATTTAAAATATATAAGCATCTGGGACTCTCCTGGGGGTCCAGTGGCTAAGACTCCGCACCCCAATGCAGGAGCCCGGGTTTGATCCAAAGACCTAGATTCCACATGCCACTACTAAGACCTGGAGCAGTCAAATATCTAGATTAGCCGATTTTTTAAAATATATACACATCAAAAGGGAATTGACACACTGCATGTATAATGCTGATGCGAAGAACTAACTCATTTGAAAAGACCCTGATACTTTGAAGACTGAAGGTGGGAGGAGAAAGGGACAGGAGTGTGAGTAAGCTCCGGGAGTTGGTGATGGACAGGGAGGCCTGGCATGCTGCAGTCCAGGGGGTTGCAAGAGTCAGACACGACTGAGCGAATGAACTGATCTGGACTGAACTGACATATAATGTGTATTGGACGTTTGTCTGGATAGAAAAAGGAAAAAATGTTAAAGTAAATTGGACATTAGTCACCCTCTTAAAGTGCTCATCATCACTCATTCACTCAAAACATGTATTAAGTGCTTTCTGCATGCCAGCCTCTGTGAGATGCTGCCGCTGCTGCTGCTAAGTCGCTTCAGTCATGTCCGACTCTGTGCGACCCGGGAGATAGCAGCCCACCAGGCTCCCCCGTCCCTGGGATCCTCCAGGCAAAAACACTGGAGTGGGGTGCCATTTCCTTCTCAAATGCATGAAAGTGAAAGTGAAGTCGCTCAGCTGTGTACGACTCTTCACGACCCCATAGACTGCAGCCCACCAGGCTCCTCTGCTCATGGGATTTTCCAGGCAAGTGTACTGGAGTGGGTTGCCATTGCCTTCTCCACTGTTAGATGCTAAATGAGAATGAAACATAATTTTGAAAAAAAGAGAATTAACAAACTTGAATTTTTTNTTCTTTAGGAGCCCTGGGCCGACACTGAAATATTTTGAGGGCGAGGCTAACAGGATGCTAGGGGTCCCTTTGAAGTCACTCTGTGAATGAGCATGGGTAACAAAGAGCAGAGTGGACACAGAGGCCGCTGGGCCGGGTCCAGACGACGTGGCCGGGCCCAGCGCGGGAGGGTGCAGGCATGGACGGCAGGCCTGGCCTTGGCCACCTTGAGTCTGGGGTATTAGTCACAAGGGTGGGGGATCTGGCCGGGGGAAGGAAGAGAGTTTTGGGGGGACAGTGCCTAGGGTTCTGGCCTCAACCGTCCCTGGGGTGGCCACGCTGAACGCTCAGGAGGCCCTCACAATTCACCCTGTGGTCACAGTGAGTGACCAAGAGTGTAGCTTCTGGTGCTCCCAACCGGTGGGGCGCTTCCCCACCCCAGAACCTCCCTGAACCCCACTGAACCACCCACCAGACTAGCCCTTGGCGCTCCTTGAAATACTCCCACAGGCACCAGGGCCGGTTAAGCCAGACGGCAGGACCTGCTTGTGTGACCGCGTGGCTCCATCCGTCACCAAAGTGATGGTCATTGGGGGTCAGCTGTGTTAGTTCCCGTCCAAAGCCAAGTATAGCTATAATTAGAGTTATATAATTTAATAACTATTTACATACTCTGGAAAAGTATAACTGGAAGGGGTGGGACCACCATGCCGACTGCTTTGGGAAGACACACAGGTAAGTCACCTAAAAGACCACCAACGGGTCGGGTCAAGGGGGAAAACGCAAAGGGTCGGGTCAAGGGGGAAAATGCAAAGGGTCTGAAAAGGACTCTGCATTTAGGTCTGGTGCCAGGAGTGTTTAACTCATCATATAACCAGAAATCTGAAACGTGAATAGAGCGTTCAAGTTGCTGGTGATGCAAGAAAAGTCACAGGAAACTGATCTGCAAACCCGACTTCAAAGGAGAAGCCTTGACCCCACCGAAAAGTTGTTGAATGAATCTATGATCGTATCTTTTGCTTTAAACGCATTTACATTAGATGAGTCAAGAATAAACCGGCTTTTAATCTTAACTCGCCACCTACCAATCCAGATGGTTCCGTCAATTATTATATTCACACCATGACTCTCTAGTGCCTTTCTACTTAATCAACCGAAATTGATGGTGGTGGTTTAGTCGCTGAGTCGTGTCCGACTCTTGCGACCCCATGGACTAGACCCCATGGACTATAGCCCACCAGGCTCCTCCGTCCCTGGGATTTCCCAGGTAAGAATACTGGAGTGGGTTGCCATGCCCTCCTCCAGGGGATCTTCCTGAGCCAGGAATCGAACCCGGATCTCCTGCATTGCAGGCAGATTCTTTACTGACTGAACTACAAGGGAAGCATAAAATTGGTGAGTGCTACCTAAAAATGTGAGCTCCACATCCAGAAGAAGTAACCACGGAGAAGCCAGTCTACAGACTCCTGTACAGTGCCATCACAGGAACCAATCAGACAAAACAGAAAATGCAAAATCCAAATGTCCTTGAAAGTGGAGTCTGTGAAAAAGATGGTGGATTTGGATTTAATAACCGATGGATTAAAACAGGCAGGTTTAAAGCAAACGGCTAAATATTTTGTAAATGTAATTCAGATCTCTGCTTCGATCAGATAAACATAGAACACGAAATCATAAAAGCGCTACGCAATGTGAATCACGGGTTATCGTGGCTTTCCAGTGGGCACATGGTAGAAATTCTTGGGGAGGTGGGTGGCCCCTGGCGCCTGTATGTCTTCAAGCTCCTCAGAGGTCTTCACCCTTCAGCCAATGTACAGAACCACAACACAGGTCAGTGGTTATATAAGATTTGCTTTGGGAAGACGTGCTACAACAAAGGAAAAGTCTGAAACTTCTAAATCACCTAATAATGAAAACTCTCTTTGCTTCCACAAATTTAAAATATATAAGCATCTGGGACTCTCCTGGGGGTCCAGTGGCTAAGACTCCGCACCCCAATGCAGGAGCCCGGGTTTGATCCAAAGACCTAGATTCCACATGCCACTACTAAGACCTGGAGCAGTCAAATATCTAGATTAGCCGATTTTTTAAAATATATACACATCAAAAGGGAATTGACACACTGCATGTATAATGCTGATGCGAAGAACTAACTCATTTGAAAAGACCCTGATACTTTGAAGACTGAAGGTGGGAGGAGAAAGGGACAGGAGTGTGAGTAAGCTCCGGGAGTTGGTGATGGACAGGGAGGCCTGGCATGCTGCAGTCCAGGGGGTTGCAAGAGTCAGACACGACTGAGCGAATGAACTGATCTGGACTGAACTGACATATAACGTGTATTGGACGTTTGTCTGGATAGAAAAAGGAAAAAATGTTAAAGTAAATTGGACATTAGTCACCCTCTTAAAGTGCTCATCATCACTCATTCACTCAAAACATGTATTAAGTGCTTTCTGCATGCCAGCCTCTGTGAGATGCTGCCGCTGCTGCTGCTAAGTCGCTTCAGTCATGTCCGACTCTGTGCGACCCGGGAGATAGCAGCCCACCAGGCTCCCCCGTCCCTGGGATCCTCCAGGCAAAAACACTGGAGTGGGGTGCCATTTCCTTCTCAAATGCATGAAAGTGAAAGTGAAGTCGCTCAGCTGTGTACGACTCTTCACGACCCCATAGACTGCAGCCCACCAGGCTCCTCTGCTCATGGGATTTTCCAGGCAAGTGTACTGGAGTGGGTTGCCATTGCCTTCTCCACTGTTAGATGCTAAATGAGAATGAAACATAATTTTGAAAAAAAGAGAATTAACAAACTTGAATTTTTTGCAGCTGTATGAGTGGCACAAGATGAATGTTCCAATCAAGAGGCTGTAGAACTCAAAAAGAAACTGAATCATCAACACACATGTGTGTATACACATCCCCTCCAACACAGAAATGGCCGATGATGAAAGCGATCTACAGAACACATGTCAGTGAAGCAATGGAAGTGGGTTCTGTTTCACTAGGAATAAAAGAAATGCAAAACTAACCTTTGTTATTTGAAATATTGATAAAATGCATTTTTTAATTGAAGTGCTTCTGTGTTGGCCACAGTGTGAAGACTGATGCTCTCTTATTGTGGAAGCCAACGGAGACGTGGAGAGCTTGCAGATACAGCCTGCACCTGACCTCAGCAACTCCACGTCTGAGTCTTCACCTGACGAAGCTCCCCTGTGACTGCTGCGACAAACCGTCTCTCCCGCTCTGAGGCTCAGCGCCCCTTCCGGGAGCACCCCTGGCAGGAGGCCCCGCAGCCTCTGCACCCCGCCCCTGGCGCTTCTGCTCAGCGCCCCTTCCAGGGCACCCCTGGCAGGAGGCCCCGTAGCCTCTGCGCCCGGCCCCTGGCGCTCCTGCTCTGGGACTCTTTGTTCGCCCGTGTCCTCTTGCAGACAACAGGCCCCTAGCACATAGCCACGATGGATTTTGTCTTTATGTCTCCAGCCCAGGGCAAAATTCTCGGCTTACAGCAAGTGCTCATCACATATCTAATGAATCAAAGACTCTGCAGAACTGTCCTGATAAATAACATAATCGTGATTCCACCAGCTGTCCACGGAAGGGGAGAGCAGGCGGCTGTGAGCACAGCCCAGCAGTCCCGGGTGCTGCTCCTCAGGCCCCATAGGGCCCCACACACGTGCTCAGTGCTGACCAGCAGAGCCGTCCCTGCCACCTGTCCTTTTTCTGGAAGCACAAAGAGCTTTAATGATTTATGGTAAACAAAAAGGAAGCTTGACTCTATGACTGAAAAAGGAAAATAATTACAAGCATGTTGTTGTTCAGTTGCTCAGTCTTGTCCAACTGTGTGATCCCATGGACTGCAACACACCAGGCTTCCTCATCAATCACCTTCTCCTGAAGTTTGCTCAAACTCATGTCCACTGAGTCAGTCATCTCATCCTCTGCCGCCCTCTTCTCCCGCCTTCAATCCCTCTCAGCATCAGGGTCTTTTCCAAGGAGTCAGTTCACATGAGGTGGCCAAATTATTGGAGTTTCAGCTTCAGCATCAGTCCTTCCAATGAATATTCAGGGCTGATCTCCTTCAAAATGGACTGGTTGAATCTCCTTGCAGTCCAAGGGACTCTCAAGAGTCTTCTCCAACACCACAGTTCAAAAGCATCGAGTCTTTGGCGCTCAGCCTTCTTTACGGTCCAACTCTCACATCCACACATGACCACTGGAAAGACCACGGCCTTGACTATGCGGATCTTTGTCAGCAAGGTAATGGCTCTGCTTTTTAGTATGCTCTCTAGGTTTGTCGGCTTCCTTCCAAAGAGCAAGCATCTTTTAAATGGCTGCAGTCACCATCTGCAGTGATTTTGGAGCCCAGGAAAATGAAGTCTGTCCCTGTTTCCATTGTTTCACCATCTATTTGCCGTGAATTGATGGGATTAGATGCTACAATCTAAGTTTTTGGAATGTTAATTATAAGTGCATTTATACAGAAAATACAAACTTCCAAGAGATTAACATTAATTAACTGCTGTCAAAATAAAGATTTAAGGAGGCCAAAAATAAAACTGCTTGATGAAAAGTGAAGCAAAAATGAAAGTCGCTCAGTCATGTCCGTCTCTTTACCACCCCAGAGACTGGACTATACAGTCCCTGGAAATCTCCAGGCCAGAATACTGGAGTGGGTAGCCTTTCTCTTCTCTAGTTGAACTTCCCAACCCAGGCATCGAGCCCAGGTCTCCCACATTGCAGGTGGATTCTTTACCAGCTGAGCCACCAGTGAAGCCCAAGAATCCTGGAGTGGGTAGCCTTTCCCTTCTCCAGAGGATCTTCCCGACCCAGGGATTGAACCCAGGTCTCCCACATTGCAGGCGGATTATTTACCAGCTGAGCTCTCAGGGAAGCCCATAGTAGGACGCAAAAAAGACAAAGAGGGAGGGGGACAAGCCAAGAAAATTAACGAGGGAAAGTTGGTGGCAAGCGACCAAAAGCGTCTCACAGACCGGGGTTTGGGTCAGAGGGGTGGACGGCACAGTGGCCGCCAGCCGCCTGGGACTGCTGAGCACTTGAGAAGTGGCTGCTCAGCCGCGAGGTCAGACTGTTACTGTTCCTGGAGCTCCGATCCGCTAGCCACCTAATGAGGAGAGCCAGCTCACTGGAACAGACCCTGATGCTGGGAAAGGCTGGAGGCAGGAGAAGCGGGTGGGAGAGGAGGAGATGGTTGGAGGACATCACCAGTCCAGTGGATGTGAATTTGAGCAAGGTCCGGGAGATTGTGAGGGACAGGGAAGCCTGGCGGGCTGCAGTCCATGGGGTCACAAAAGAATCAGACATGACTTAGCGACTGAACAACACCAATTGTATTAAACTGAAGTGTAAACAGTCGCAGGTGGCTGGTGGCTGCAGAACTGGACAGAAAAGGTTGAGACCAATGCCTTGTTTTCCCCGAGAGTGGGAATGGAGTCCCAGGGAATTCAGGGATTGGTCTGAAGTCTTACAGCCAGACATGGAGCACTTCAGTGATGGAAATGGGAGGATCCCTGGGTTGGTTTCCAGGTTAATTTCCACCCCACAAAAAGGGTGTACGTATTTATGTTCCTTTTAATAGTCTTGAAGGAAAAGTAACAGACTGTGAGATTCTTTGTTTTCTTTAAATATTATGCTGGCCTGGAAGCCGTCTTTTATAATGACCCTAATTCTTATTTTAGAATTGAACATCAAAGAGTTTAAACCTGCTCCATTTTGCCTGATAAGCTGCTGCATCGCTTCACTCGTGTCCAGCTCTGTGCGACCCCATAGGCAGCAGCCCACCAGGCTCCCCCGTCCCTGGGATTCTCCAGGAAGAACACTGGAGTGGGGTCGCCATTTCCTTCCCCATTTTGCCTCCCTTTCTTTAAACAGAGAGTTAAGATCATTGTTAAGTTGTTAAATGATGTTAACAAATGATGTTAAATGATGCAACGAAGTTACACCTGGAAATCACAAAACTGCCAAATCTGAGATGTGTTATGGAATTTGAAAAGAACCCTTTATGCTTTTCTCATGCGCATGGTTCAAACTTCAGACTCAAACCCCACAATCCAGCAAGGTCTCCTGAAGATCCGCTCTATGGGATTCACACACACACACAAACACACACACACTGTCCAGGACATCTCATGCTAAACTGTACAAAGGTGACAGAACAGCTAAAATCCTGAAATCCTTTTCTTAAACAAAGAGAGGAATACTGAAAACAAAGTGGAAAGGAAACGCATTCCACGGAAGTTAAAACTGAGACGTGAAAATCGGAGGAAAGCGCAGTGCCAAAATCCCTATTCACTTTCTTTCCGTTTTTCCTTTAAGGACAACAGCCTGGGTAAGCCCAGGGGGACAAACCGGGGGGCGCAGTGACGCCTCGCACCCCTTACCCTTCAGCTTGAATCCAGAGAGCGCTCTGCATGCGTGCGGGCGTGCGTTGGCAGAGCATCAACCCTGACTACACACCTTCAAAATCCACACTTCGCATCCGCTCCCTACAGATGCTGTCTCTGAAACGAAGGCCCCTGGGCTCTGGGATTAGGAGGCCGAGAGCCACGGCCCTGCAGTGCGGGGAGGAAGCGGATCTGTCCTTGTAAAGTCAGCCGACGGTGGCTGTCAGCATACCTGGGACACCAATTCGAAAAGGAAAAAGGAAGTGGTCAAAGTCATGCTTTTTTGTGAACTTCAAAGGTTCTCTCCCTCCCCCCTCTTTACATTTTACTGTCTGGTGAGCTGACTGTCTGCAGCTGTTGGTAGAGACTGTGTCCCCCGGCGTCAAACCTGCCTCCTCACGCCCATAAAACTGCAGCAGGGGACCCGGCGGCAGGTGTGGGAGGCAGGGAGGACGCCCTGGCGGTTTCCCTCGCCGCCTGCTGTGCCGCGGAGACCCGCCTCTCAGCTCACCCTGGCCAGGCTCGCAGCTCCTCAGAATGACCCCCCGGATTTCCGTGCTCCGGGTGCTGGGGGTGTGCAGAAACCAGTCTCACATCCCTCTTTCCTAGATCCTCATGTCCCTACCAAAACCCAGGCCGCTAGGGGAGATGGTGAAGGGCAGGGAGGCCTGGCGGGCCGCAGTCCATGGGCTGGAGCCGGACACGACTGAGCGGCTGGCTGACGACGGACCTCTGGTGGGGGAAGCAGACAGAAAGAAGCCAAGTCAACGCCGGCGTTTAGAACCCACGTTAAAAAAATGTCTCAAACAGCATCAGGTACCTTCACAGATGCTTCTGAAATCCACAGAACCAGACTCCGGTTCTTCTTCAAACTGGGAGAGATGAATAAACACCACATGTGTTTTTGGAGATGTCAGGACTTCAATAGTAGGGATGAGTTGCTTGCCCTCTTCCTCTTCCTTTAGTGATGGGAAATGGATTATTGCAGATGACATAATAGTCCATTGTACTCTGACTTTGCAGACCACTAGCTTATTATGTCGTATGGCTTAGTGCCAATATTTGGGGGGAGAAAAGAGGATGAACAGAAAATCAATTTATCTAAAGCCACTTTAAACTGTTCATATTGTTTTCATTTGGCAGGTTGAAAAATGCATGCTTTTCTAAACAAAGGGAAACATCGCTGCAGCACTTTTGCAAGAAGAGGAAAAAAAAATGGAAACGGGAAGGATGATCTTGGAGGCAAGCACAGGAGCCTTAGCATTTCAGCTCCCACCACGTGTGGAGTCGTGAGCACCTCATCACCTTCAGGGGAGGAGGCCAGGGGAGGGATGAAGGGGAAAGAAGCATGAAAGAAATATGAGAAAGAGTCCTGGTTTTGCCCTCAAGGACACTGCTTTATAATCAAGGAGACCCAACACATAATGCAGAATGAACTTAGACACATTTTTAAAACAGCATTTGAGAATTTATCTTATCCCGTTAAATCATTTTCAGTCTCTGATAGTGTGGGTTTGCACTATACATAAATATTGCTCATAGAGGTAATAATTTTGGTAAATTGTTTCTGTTGGTTTCCATACTTTAAATTCTACAGAAACTGGTAAGGTTGGGGCGGAGTGACATAAGGAAATATTCCAATTAAGGCTGATGGTGAAAAATTTAACTCTCAGAACTGAAGTCATCCTTTGAATACTATAGGTTTTGATGAAAATAAGAATGTTATTGATTGGTAAGTATTTTCTAAAAACCTACTGTACATCAGGCATTGGGTTAGGATCTTAGCATAGAAGGATAAACATAATGGAGTTTGTGGTTTAAACAGAAGAACACAAGATTATAAAGAAGGAAGCTTTGGTACTTACAGATTCCAAAAGATGCAGGACACATTTCAATTCATTTTTTCTATCATTTAAGCTCAGAAAGGAGAATATCGAGTTAACGTCCTAGATGAGACATCTGCCAACTACATCCTATGGGCCAAGTTTGTGGTTTTCAGATTTTTAAAGGGTTTTTGAAAGAAAGAAAGAGAGACAGAAAGGAAAGAAGAAAAGAATGAGGAAAGAAAGAATACACCACAGAGACGAAGGTGGCCTGCAGAGTCTAAGATGCCGACCACCAGCCCCTTCTAGAAAACGGCGTCTTCGCTCATTAGAACATAAAGAGGATGGGCCTTGCTTCTCCAGCTTTTCATCTTCCTGTTCTTGGAGTCCTAAGGGCCTCAGATACTTTAGGGCTAATTTAGATTAATTCTAAATTTATCTGAATTTCTGGTTTAGCGTTGACTATGTCGCATTTTACTTAATGAAGGTATCAATATGTTAGTTTTTTGGGGGTTTTTTGGTCCATTGGAGGATAATTGCCTTACAATATAATGTTAGTTTCTGCCGTATATCAACATGAATCAGCCATAGGTATACTTCTGTCTCCTCCCTCTTAAACCTCTCTCACTATGTTAAACAGTTTAACAATATTCAAACACTATTCATCCCTAAACGATCTTTCTGGCCACTTCACCACAGCACCTCTTATAACCCAGACATTTTACCTGCTTAAAATAAACACATGTATTGGATAATCTGCATTTTTAAGAACCGTAATATCTGTCTAATTGCACTTTAATCACAAAGATTGTTTCCTCTAGGGACAAATTACTTTTTAGGTATAACTGAAACAAGTTTTCATTTAATCACCAAGTTATGTCCCTGCTCTCAATTAAAATGCATGGTTTAAGCAAAATTTCAGACTATGCCGATTTCTCCAAGGAGTAAACAATGAGGTCGTTTGGATTTTCACAGACACATCTACATGCTGACCGCGTCGTCATTTTTTTTGAGTTGGTAAACTACTCATATGGAGAAGTCAGGGTTTTTAGAATTTTTATGTTAGGCATTTTATATTACCTTCACATATACTTGGGACTGAATGGTAATTTATACATTTTTGAGAAATTAAGGCAAAACACATCAGCCTGTATTTATTTATGGTAGATATGTAGAGTATCTACCCCCCAAAAAAGCACATCAAATAAAAAGAACATCTATTTGGAATTTGCGTCATTTTATGGATGACACATTTGCTCAATATAAACAACAAAACATGTTTTCCTGGAAGTAGGCAGAATAAAAGTTTGATCCTTGATCTTAGTAGAGGATATGGTTCGTTCCTAAACCCAATGACTCCATTTGGCTGATGCCCATTTGAAGTCATTAATGCCATTTGTATCACCCAGAGCTGCAGCCACATTTCACAGCTGGCCGGACCCAACAGGGACAAGCCCTGAGTTATAGATGACAACCTGCCTGGGGACAAGCAGGGCCTGATTAAGTATGCATTGCCTGCCATAATCAGGCAACTGCATGTAAAATTCCCAGCTGAAGCTATAAACTACGGACAACTAGAAGTTGTTTCAAATTTTGCATTAAGGCAAGGCATCCCACCAGCTACAGCTATACACCTTCCTAGATTTTATTGCTCCATCTCTTTGAACAGAATGCAAACAGACACATTTTTCTGTGGCCCAGAGAATTATACCAATTTGAAAGTTAGGGGGAGAAATGCTACACAGCAGATACAAGTAATTATTTACCAAAGATTATTGGAGTTGAGCTGAGGACAGAAGAATGTAATAGACTCCCTTAAATGTTCCAGAAAAGTGAGGGAAAGAAATATCAACAAACATGAATGCATCAATAAATCTTATTGAGCAAAACCACGTAAGTGAGCAGATGCTATGTGTATCTGATTGGCAAGCAGCTAACTCCCTTCAGCAAGGAACAAATCACCCCTCCAAGGAAGGAGAACAGCGTGGGGACCCTGAAATCCGGCATCCCATTTGACTGACAGCACCCACCTACAGCTTATCAACCAAAACTTTCTGTCTCAGATCTCCATGGATGAATAAAACTGTGTATTGGATCCATGTGACATAGAACCATTTCTTAAATCAATGAAATGACTAGAGAAAGCGGCTGCGGCATGACCTGAATACTGAATTTATTCTGAATAGTGGCAAACTAAGCAGAGACACTTTCCTGGTGGCTCAGACGGTAAAGAATCTGCCTGCAATGCGGGGGACCTGTTTTTGATCCTTGGGTCGGGAAGATCCCCTGGAGAAGAAATGGCAACCCACTCCAGTATTCTTGCCTGGAGAATCCACGGACAGAGGCGCCGGTGGGCCGCAGTTCAGGGGGTGGCAAAGTCGGACACGTCTGGGCAGCTAACACTTGCAATTTCTTTGCAGAGTGTAATGTTCGCTCTCCACTATTTTCAATTCTCTACTTCCCGTTTTAATCAGGGCTATTTTTTAAATTGAACTCGGGCGGAGAGATAAAAAGAACATACGTTCCATGAGTAGTAAGTTTGTGAGAGGAAGTTTGTATGATTTAATTTGTTTGATTGAACTCTTTAATTACTGAAAGGGGTAGGAATTACTGTTCCTATTTTAAAGACAGGAACACAGAGACAGGGCAAGCGGAAGGGTTGGCGCCTGCAACAGGCAGTTGGAAGAACCAGGTTCAAAGTCCACACCTGGCTAACTCAGAATAACTGGACAATAGTGCGTGTCACAGCTCACAATGTTTTCCAACAAAGCTAAAAAGCTAAAGTGCTCTGAGGCATCATTGAGGAAATCTTCTGTGTAGGTAGTAAAGGAGCTTTAAAAGAAGATATTTTTCTGGTTGAATAGAGTCAGTCCTTTGCTGGTTCCCAATAGTGGGAACTGTGTGCCGAGAGGCTTCCCTGGTGGCTCAGCTGGTAAAGGATCCGCCTGCAATGCGGGAGACCTGGGCTCGATCCCTGGGTTGGGAAGATCCCTTGGAGAAGGAAAGGCTACTCACTCCAGGATTCTGGCCTGGAGAATCCCATGGACTGTACAGTCCACGGGGTCGCAGAGTCGGACACGACTGAGCGACTTTCAGTATAGCCTCCCCTGGAAAGGAAGCCATGAACCTGCAGGTCCCACGGTTAGGGCCCCACGATGTCACCAGGACTGCTGACAACATGTCAGACAGCGCCACACACTCGTCACAGGCCAGCCTCGTAGCCCGGCATGGCGAGTTAGGGCTCCTTCATTCATTCGCACGTCCATTCGTCCGTTCCTCGTCCCTTCCTGTGTCCCACTCATTCTGTGCCTGCAACTGCATTAGAACTTAGATACACAGAGATTTTTTAAAAGATCTAGTTCTGGCCCCAAACACTCACAGTCTCATTCACAGACTGAAAGAGGAAACAAGATGAGTGAAAACACCCCAAACTGAATCCACATAAACTAATAATAATCAGTGTTTTCAAGGGAAACACGCGTGCGTGCCCAGGCGTGTCCGACTCTCTGCAGCCCCCTTGGCTGCAACCCGCCAAGCTCCTCTGTCCACGGGATTCTCCAGGCGAGGACCCTGGAGTGGGCTGCCATTCCCTTCTCCAGGGGATCTTTCTAACCCAGGGATCGAACCAGAACCTCCTGCGTCTCCTGCGCTGGGAAGCAGATTCTTTACCGCTGAGCCACTGGGAAGCCCCAGAGGAAGATGAAGCACCTTGAGAGCAGGCCACAGTGACGGGGCGTGATCCTCACCGCTTATTTTTCTCTTCACTGTGAACAGTCCTTGT
>SJYV01036453.1:0-12454 GCA_006410875.1 Neotragus pygmaeus | reverse complement strand
GAGAACTCTCCATAATAAATTCCTGGTCACCACCAACATACCTTCTATTATTTGATACTTTCCATTTGGAGCTTCCCTGGTGACTCAAGTAGTAAAGAATCTGCCTGCAATTCGGGAAGCCTATGTTCCATCCCTGGGCCACAAAGATCCCCTAGAGGAAGGAGGGCATGGCAACCCACTCCAGTATTCTTGTCTGGAAAATTCCTTGAACAGAGGAGCCTGGCAGGCTTCTGATAGTCCTGGGCTCACAAAGAGTCAAACATGACTGAACGACTAACAGTTTCCAGGCCTTGGTTCCCTGTCCTGGTACCAAGTGACTCTTCAGCTTCTTGGTGGGGCTTCTTTCCCTTCTGCTGGAGTCCACAGCCCTGTGGATACATCCTCCCTGGGTGAGCTTAGGCACTCTGCTCTAGCATAAGAGATTCAAATCTCTATCTCCAGCCAGACTTTTTCTCTGACTCTTCCATCAGATTCATCTACACACAACTGCCTGCTCAACATTGTCACCTGGAAGTCCCCAAATCCCTGACTCAACCTTCCCAAACTAAATGACCACCGACTCTGCACCATCCCTCCCTCCCTTCACCCTCAAACATGGCCCTTCCTGGGTTCTCCCAGAGTCTCAGTCTCAGCTATTGTCCCCTCCCTCTTCTTCACTTCCATGGAACCAATTGACAAATCCCACTGCTGCTTTTACTTCCTAAACATCCCTCAAATGTGTCCCCCTTTTCTCCCCTCCCTGGGCACTCCTACTACAGTCTCCAAATCCATCTCTTGCATGCATGCAGGCATTCTCAGTCTCTTCAGTCATGTCTGACTCTTTGCGACCCTATGGACTATAGCCTGTCAGGTTCCTCTGTTCATGGAATTCTCCAGGCAAGAATACTGGAGTGGATTGCCATGCCCTCTTTCAGGGGATCTTCCCGACTCAGGGGTCGAATCTTCATCTCCTGCATCTCTTACATTGCAGGAAGATTCTCTGCCCCTGAACCACCGGGGAATCCATCTCTTGGCATTTCTCAAATCCATCTCCCAAATTCCTGCTAGAAAAAAAAATACAAAATAGAACATGCGCCTCCTCTGTTTAAAAATTTTAAATGGCTCTACTTCATGTATAAGATAAATTCCAACCTTCCCACCATGGCCTCTTAAGGTTTTCTATTTGTCCCAAATATTGCTGAGCACATCCCACACAGGCAAAGCAGCAACAAACCCACATGTGTGCTGATCTCCACTCATCCAGCCACCACCTTCCTGCCACACACTTTCAAGCCCCTTACCTTTGCTTAGTGGTCTTCCCAACGTGGTATGCCCTGCCTCCTTCTTTCCCCTCAGTTAGAGTCAGACCAATGGTCCCTCTTTGGGAAGTTTCCTTTAGCCTCAGAGACTGGAAAGGGAACTCTCCTCCATGCCTCCTTCACCTTCCATCTGTCTCAGTTACTACATGACCTTGTTGCCTTATATTTGCTTATTCATGGGTCTGTCTTCCCAGAGGCAATTTGTACTTTCTATTGAATCGTGGAGCTGGAGAAGACTCTTGAGAATCCCTTGGACTGCAAGGAGATCAAACCAGTCAGTCCTAAAGGAAATCAACCCTGGATATTCAATGGAAGGACTGATGCTGAAGCTGAAGCTCCAATATTTACCTGAAGCGAAGAGCTGACTCATTGGAAAAGACCCTGATGCTGGGAAAGATAGAGGGCAGGAGGAGAAGGGGGCAACAGAGGATGAGATGGTTGGATGGCATCACAGACTCAATGGACATGAGTTGGAGCAAACTCCAGGAGACAGTGACGGACAGGAAAGCCTGGCATGCTGCAGTGCACAGCGTCACAAAGAGTCAGACGTGACTTAGTGACTGAACAACAGCAATGCTAACCTACCTCTTATTCACCTTTGCAACCTCTAGCCCCTAGCTGGATGCCTGACATAGAATCCACAATTAAATGTTTGATGATTAAGTAAATATGTGAATGAATGTGCAAATAAATAAATGAATGGCTTCTTTGTAAAGGAATTGGGACTAAAATCCACATCTCCTTCCTTCTGTTTCAAAACCGTTTCTCTCCCATTCCCCTGCCTTACAGTTCATGTAACTATATTTTCTTTCCTTCAACTCTTGCTGGAGATTGGGTAAAGCCATTGTGAGAGATTCAAAGAGATAACCAGGACAAGAATGTTTATGCAGCGTAAGCAGCAGTCTTGGAGGATGCAGGGGAAGATCATAATGGTAAACAGTGGGGGTGGGATGACAGAAAGGCCAGACTGGGACTGGGGTGAAGGAAAACCAGGTAAGACTGTTGCTGGGGGCGGGGGAGAGCAGGGAGGGAGAACTTTCAAAGAAAGGGAAGAAAGCAGAGCTGCAAGGATTAGGGAAGCTGTTTAGGCCTCAGAAGAGTTGAAAAGGAGAAGACTTGAAAGCTGCAGCCGATGTGGAGCTTGCCAGGGCTGTTTGAAGGAAAGATGTGGTACACAGTAGGGGGCAGGTGATCTAGTGGGCAGAGGTCCAGAGTGAGAGTGCGTGCTGCCAGATGATCAGAAAGACTCACGTTCAACAAGGCTTAACTGATGGAAAAGAACTATCTTTTTTCCATCTATCCCATTTCTTTTTTTTTCTTTTTCTCTGGGAAAATCTTGTAAAAGCCTAATCGTTTCCTCTACTCAACTTCAGTAACATAATTATACCGATAACTCACCAGTTGTGAGAGAAGTGCACATTTGGGAGTATTATTGTGCTTAAAAGAACGTGTAGTTGGGGACCCCAGATGGGGAGCACAGGGAGAGTGAAGAGATAGTTGCTGGCCCCAGGTACCGTGCCTTTCCAGGATTTTCCTTCAACCAGGCTGTCGGCCAGACAGAAAGCTATCCCAGGGCTCAGAAGCAGAGAATTAATCTCAGGCTGGAGAGATGCCCTGGGTAGACTAGGTAAAAACTGAGAAACACTTTTCCCCACAGTCTGCTCCTTTCTTTTATGACAATGGCATCAACCCAAACTCAGGAGACCTAAATTCTAGTCTTGGTTTTCTCAATCGGTAAGCTCAGGGCCCCTTAACTTCCCATGGATGGGATGACATTAGTATGGCAGTACTTCCGACTTCATGGTGCTAAGCGGAGGCTAAAGGAGACTGCTATGAGCATCCTTTGAGACTCGTAATTCCTTGATTCCCCAAGGATGATCACAGTGGCTCGTGTGGTTCCTGACTTTCTGATCTCAAGACTTCCTTGTTCTATGAGAGTCCTAGGAAAGGACCCTGTGTAAACCAGGATGGAGCAAATCTCAGGATGGTCTTCACAGCACCACAGCAGCAAATTTAATAGCAGTGACAGTAAATTTTTTAATATAATTACTGGTTGAATTTAACTAGGAATTTGAAACTGTGCGGTTCTCCAGTCTTTTCAGTCCTGTGGCCACTGCTGAGATTTCCAAATTTGCTGGGATATTGAGTGCAGCACTTTCACAGCATCATCTTTCAGGATTTGAAACTGCTCAACTGGAATTTCTTCACCTCCACTAGCTTTGTTCGTAGTGATGCTTTCTAAGGCCCACTTGACTTCACATTCCAAGATGTCTGGCTCTAGATTAGTGATAACATCATCATGATTATCTTGGTCGTGGAGTTCTTTTTTGTACAATTCTTCCATGTACCAATCTAGACAGCATATTCAAAAGCAGAGATTTTGCTTTGCTAACAAAGGTCCGTCTAGTCAAGGCTATGGTTTTTCCAGTGGTCATGTATGGATGTGCGAGTTGGACTGTGAAGAAAGTTGAGCGCCAAAAAATTGATGCTTTTAAACTGTAGTGTTGGAGAAGACTCTTGCGAGTCCCTTGGACTGCAAGGAGATTCAACCAGTCCATCCTAAAGGAGATCAGCCCTGGGTGTTCATTGGAAGGAATGATGCTGAGGCTGAAATTGCAATACTTTGGCCACCTCATGTAAAGAGTTGACTCATTGGAAAAGACTCTGATGCTGGGAGGGATTGTGGGCAGGAGGAGAAGGGGATGACAGAGGATGAGATGGCTGCATGGAATAACCGACTTGATGGACATGCGTTTGAGTGATCTCTGGGAGTTGGTGATGCACAAGGAGGTCTGGTGTGCTGTGATTCATGGGGTTGCAAGAGTTGGACATGACTGAGCAACTGACCTGACTAGCTGACTGATAGTTTCCTTTGCTGTGCAAAAGCTTTTAAGTTTGATCAAGTCCCACTTGTTTATTTTTGTTTTTATTTCTGTTACTCTAGGAGGTAGATCATAGAGGATCTGGCTTTGATTTATCAAGTGATAAATTTATCAATTTATTGATCTGTCATTGAGTGTTCTGCCTATGTTTTCCTCTAAGAATTTTATGGTTTCTGGTCTTACATTTAGGTCTTTAATCTAGTTTGAGTTTATCTTTGTGTATGGTGTTAAGAAGTGTTCTAATTTCATTCTTTTACATGTAGCTGTCCAGTTTTCCCAGCACCATTTATTGAAGAAGCTGTCTTTGCCCTATTGTGTAGTCTTGCCTCCTTTGTCAAAAATAAGGTACCCATAGGTACATGGGTTTATTTCTGGACTTTCTATCTTGTCCCATTGGTCTATATTTCTGTTTTTGTGCCAGTAATATACTGTCTTGATGACTGTAGCTTTGCAGTATAATCTGAAGTCAGGAAGGTTGATTCCTCCAACTCCATTCTTCTTTCTCAAGACCTCTTTGGCTATTTGGGGTCTTTTGTGTTTCCACATGAATTGTGAAATTTTTTGTTCTAGCTCTGTGAAAAATACCATTGATAATTTGATAGAGATTGCATTGAGTCTATGGATTGCATTTGGTAGTATAGTCATTTTCACAATACTGATTCTTCCTACCCCGGAACAAGGAATATCTCTCCATCTGTTTATGTTGTCTTTGATTTCTTTCAACAATGTCTTATAATTTTCTGTGTATAGTTCTTTTGTCTCCTTATGTAAGTCTATTCCTAGATATTTAATTCTTTTTGTTTCAATGGTAAATGGGATTGATTCTTTAATTCCTCTTTCTGATTTTTCATTGTTAGTATATAGAAATGCAAGTGATTTCTGTGTATTGATTTTGTATCCTGCAATTTTTCTAAATTCACTGATTAGCTCTAGTAATTTTCTGATATTATCTTTAGGATTTTCTATGTACAGTATCATGTCATCTGCAAACAGTGAGGGCTTTGCTTCTTCTTTTCCAATCTGGATTCCTTTTATTTCTTTTTCTTCTCTGATTGCTGTAGCTAGGACTTCCAGAACTATGTTGAATAATAGTGGTGAAAGTGGACACCCTTGTCTGTGACAAGCAATTTGAATAACAAAAAATATTGTGAGTCTCATTGGGAAGCTTTGTTTAGAAGCAGTGGTCAATGCCTGGACTTTGGCACAGCTTTTGGAAATTATAATGATGATGTATTAATAATAGCATATCTGTGTACTTAATATGCACCAGGCATTGTGCTAAATGCACTACATTAATTACATCATTTAATGCTCAAAAGCACTCTCTGAGGTGGGTACTAATGTCATCTCCATTTCATAAATAAGAAAACTCAAGCACAAAAGGTATGAAGTCACTTGTTCAAGGTCACTATTGAAAGATGCACCAGAGATGGAGTCCAAACCCAGGCAGTCAGACTTTATACCTACACTCTTAACCACTGAGGTTTATAGGCCAAACTAGAGCTAAACAAGATTCTGACGATATTAAAGACCTGAAGTGTCCAGCATTTCCAACTGCAGTGGACATTAGCTGTCTGGGACCACCCAAGCACTCATTCCTTACCTTCTTACTTTCTTCTGTTAGTAGTTCTTTCCATTGTTCAGAGAACTGCTCCTCCCTGACTGGACCATTAGACTTTGGAAGAGCTGCCAATCAAGTCTCCCTGACCCCTGACTTGGACTGTGGCTCGGGCTGGACCAACCAGACTTTTGGGCTTGGGCTGTGACCCAGGCTGAGCCAATCAGACCCTGTGGTTAGGACTGTGACTCACACTAGACCAATTAGAGTCCTTCCCTGAAATTTTCAGTAGTTGGAGATAAGGAAATTTCTCTGAATATTCTTTCAGTAATATTAAGAATACTACTCCAGAATTGCCCATGGTCATGTCCTCAATTAAATGGAGAGCAAGGGAGAAGGGAGATGGAAACTGACACAAGTGATGAACAGAGAATCACTTAGTTTGACAGAGGGGGAGAATGAGAGAAGAGTCAGTTTCTGTCTGTCTTTTATTACCTCTCTACCTGCTTATTTGAAAATTATATTTTTTCCTTAAGCTAGTAGGAATTAGGTTTCTGTCACGTGAAACTGAGAGAGTCCTAACTGATGTGCAAAGTTTCCTAAAAGGTTTCAGAAGAAATTCTATACCCAGATTTTCCTGGAAGCATATTAGAACAGAACCTCCCTTTATTTTTTTTTTTAATTTCTATGGCTATTATGTAGAAGTACCACTTTTTAAATACTTTTTTGTAGCACTGAAGTTAAGATGATCTACTGGAAGGTGATTCCCAAGAGTAACTTTGATTTTTTATTTTGATAATGATAATTGTGGATTACAGTAATTGTATTATTACTGACCTGAGGAATATTTATCACTTGTTAGCTACTGTGCTCAGAACTTATTTCATATGACTCTAATACTCCTCTGAGTCTTATTATTATCCCATTAAGCAGATGAAGAAACTGAGGCACCAAGGGTTAAGGAACAGCAAGCAGTAATATGTTTTAGGTCCAAACTCAAATTTGTATGATTTTATAAAAAGTCCCAACACTCAAACTCAAACAGTTCCCGGATATCATCCACACATATTGCTAAACAAAGCTTATGACAAACACAGTCTTTATGAAAGGGTAAAAAGAACCATGGCTGAGGAGGCAGGTCAATTGCCACTTTCTTTTGGTCAAAGAAAAAGAAAAAAATAAAGGAAAGAAAAACTCAAGGAGGAGCATCTTCAAAAAAAAAACAAAAACAAAACTTAGGAACCAAAACATTACAATAAACCTTAGAAAAAGACTGTACTTTGGATAACCTGTTATTTTAAACAGCTGTCATTTTGCTGAGCCAAATGTCCAAATATCAGCTCCATCTCAGAGCTCTGTGATAAAATGGACTAAAAGCAATGCCATCAAAAAGTGTCCCTGATCCAGCTCCCTATGTCCAGTGGATGCTCCCCTCTAAGGATGTGAGTGCTCAGGTCTTAAAGGTCTTCACCATGAAATCAAAATGGTCCTGCCAAGCTGGGATTCAGGTTAGGGATCATGGAGGTAGAAAGGGAAGCCCTCTGAAGAATCCCATGCAATGGATGGGAACATCTAACTGATGACTTCCTGGGGTGAAAGACAACGCCCTTCCTTTCCTTGTGTTCTCCTTCCCCCTACCACACACACATGCACCTTCTCTCCTTGCCACTGTTGTGACTTGGAGTAACCCCTCCTGTCAGGAACTTCCCCAAGTCTGGGGCTCTTGTTGGCCTCTATTATGGTGGACTTCCTGTGGGAAGGCAGCATCTGCTCTCACAGCCAGCCAACATCCATCAGAGTCCTCTGTACTTCGGCAGCTGGGAGGCAAGATGGAAACAAAGGGAAGGACACATTCTTATGTAAGACCCTTGAGCCTTTTCTGCATCCTCCTGCACTTGTCAAAACCACTTCCATGTTACCAAATCCAGTGATCAATTACTGATCCCCTCCTTATTGAATGATTGATTATGCTATCCTACTCAAAACATGTTCATGCCTTGATATTGAGAAACCCAGTTTCTCTGTTTTTCCTCCTGCTTCATGGTCCCCCGTTATTGCTGAGTCCAAGCTTGTACTGCTTACTGCAGGGCAGAACAATCAGTTGAGAGATGAGGTGCTAGGGCAAGAAATAGCAGCTCTATTTGGACAACCCGCAGACCAAGAAGATAGTGGACAAGTGTCACAAGAAAACATCTTTCTCAGGTTTGGATGTTAGTTTCTTGTATAGGGGGAGTTGAAGAGGTAAAGTAAAAAGCGGTGGTAAGGTAGTGCAAGTATTTCCCAGTTCCAGACAGATTCTAAAGGGGATGTGATAATTCTTCCTTCCTGCAGCCGTTCACAGGCAGGCTTGGTCAAGATGTTTTCTGTGACCTAAACAAAGGTATTTTAGCTTAGCACTCAGGTGTGAGAGGCACAGTTACCAGAGGTGAGTCTTTATGTATACTTTTAGCAGCAACACAAGAGAAGACTCTACACATGGACATCACCAGATGGTAAACACCAAAATCAGATTGATTATATTCTCTGCAGCCAAAGATGGAGAAGCTCTATACAGTCAACAAAAACAAGACCAGGAGCTGACTGTGGCTCAGATCATAAACTCCTTATTACCAAATTCAGACTGAAATTGAAGAAAGCAGGGAAAACCATTAGACCACTCACTATGACCTAAATCAAATCCCTTACGATTATACAGTGAAGTGACAAATAGATTTAAGGGCCTAGATCTGATAGACAGAGTGCCTGATGAACTATGGAATGAGGTTCGTGACATTGTATAGGAGACAGGGATCAAGACCATCCCCATTGGAAAAAAAATGCAAAAAAGCAAAATGGCTGTCTGGGAGGCCTTACAAAGAGCTGTGAAAAGAAGAGAGGTGAAAAGCAAAGGAAAAGAGGAAAGATATAAGCATCTGAATGTAGAGTTCCAGAGAATAGCAAGAAGAGATAAGAAAGCCTTCCTCAATGATCAGTGCAGAGAAATAGAGGAAAGAACAGAATGGGAAAGACTAGAGATCTCTTCAAGAAAATTAGAGAGAGCAAGGGAATATTTAATGCAAAGATGGGCTTGATAAAGGACAGAAATGGTATGGACCTAACAGAAGCAGAAAATATTAAGAAGAGGTGGCAAGAATACACAGAAGAACTGTACAAAAAAGATCTTCATGACCCAGATAATCGTGATGGTGTCATCACTAATCTAGAGCCAGACATCCGGGAATGTGAGGTCAAGTGGGCCTTAGAAAGCATCACTACGAACAAAGCTAGTGGAGATGATGGAATTCCAGTTGAGCTGTTTCAGATCCTGAAAGATGATGCTGTGAAAGTGCTGCACTCAATATGCTAGCAAATATGGAAAACTCAGCAGTGGCCAAAGGACTGGAAAAAGTCCGTTTTCATTCCAATTCCAAAGAAAGGCAATGCCAAAGAATGCTCAAATTACTGCATAATTGCACTCATCTCACATGCTAGTAAAGTCATGCTAAAATTCTCCAAGCCAGGCTTCAGCAATACATGAACCGTGAACTCCCTGATGTTCAAGCTGGTTTTAGGACAGGCAGAGGAACCTGAGATCAAATTGCTAACATCTGCTAGATAATAAAGATGCTTACTCCTTGTAAAAAACGTTATGACCAACCTAGAGAGCATATTCCACAGCAGAGACATGACTTTGCTGACTAAGGTCCATCTAGTGATGGCTATGGTTTCTCCAGTAGTTATGTATGGATGTGAGAGTTGGACTGTGAAGAAGGCTGAGCGCTGAAGAATTGATGCTTTTGAACTGTGGTGTTGGAGAAGACTCTTGAGAGTCCCTTGGACTGCAAGGAGATCCAACCAGTCCATTCTGAAGGAGATCAACCCTAGGATTTCTTTGGAAGAAATGATGCTAAAGCTGAAACTCCAGTACTTTGGCCACCTCATGTGAAGTATTGACTCATTGGAAAAGACTTTGATGCTGGGAGGGATTGGGGGCAGGAGGAGAAGGGGATGACAGAGGATGAGATGGCTGGATGGCATCACTGACTCGATGGACACGAGTCCGAGTGAACTCCAGGAGTTGGTGATGGACAGGGAGGCCTGGCGTGCTGTGATTCATGGGGTCGCAAAGAGTCAGACACGACTGAGTGACTGAACTCAACTGAACTTAGCAATAGGGGACATCCCTTTAGTGATTTACTTATAGAAAAATCAATAGATTTCAAAGATTAAGGTAAGAGAACAGAGTCAACATGGAGTCAGATTTGCTCTTCCTTGCTACATTCTGTCAGCCTCCTCTACTGGCCCCTTCTCTTCTTGAAATCTAAATATTGAAATCCTATAGCATGTATCTTCTCTACCATTTTCTCCGTAGGTAATCTCATCAATCTATGGCTGGAATTCCAAAACCAACATCTAGGCCCTTCTTTCCCCCTGAACTCCAGGCTTCAGATGTAATTTCTTACATACCTGCTCAGTCATTCTGACTCTTTGTAACCTGTGTGGTTGGGGCTGCCAGGCTCCTTCACCCATGGTGTTTCCCAGGCAAGAACACTGGAGTGGGTTGCCATTTCCTTCTCCAGGGTATATTCCCAACCCAGGGATAAAACCCAAGTCTCTTGCATCTCCTGCACTGGCAGGTGGATTCTCTACTACTTGTGACAGCTAGGAAGCCCTGTTATTTCTTCAGTTCAGTTCAGTCACTCAGTTTTGTCTGATTCTTTGTGACCCAGTGGACTGCAGAACTCCAGGCTTCCATGTCCAACACCAACTCCCAGAGCTTAGTCAAATTCATGTCCATTGAGTCGGTGATGCCATCCAATCATCTTATCCCCTGTCATCCACTTCTCCCACCTTCAATCTTGCTTAGCATCATGGTCTTTTCCAATGAGTCAGTTCTTTGCATCAGGTAGCCAAAGTATTAGAGCTTCAACTTCAGCATCAGTCCTTTCAATGAAAATTCAGGGTTGATTTCCTTCAGGATGAACAAGTTTGATCTCCTTGCTGTCCAAAGAACTCTTAAGAGTCTTCTCCAACAAACAGTTTCAAAGCATCAATTTTTTGGCGCTCAGCTTTCTTTATAGTATAACTCTCACATCCATACAATGACCACTGGAAAAACCATAGCCTTGACTAGACAGACCTTTGTTGGCAAAGTAATGTCTCTGCTTTTAAATATGCTGTCTAGGTTGGTCATTGCTTTTCCTCCAAGAAGCAAGTATCTTTTAATTTCATGGCTGCAGTCACCATCTGCAGTGATGTTGGAGTCAAAAAAAAAAAAAAAAAATCAAGTCTCGGTGTTTCCCCATCTATTTGCCATGAAGTGATGGGACCGGATGCCATGATCTTCGTTTTCTGAATGTTGAGTTTTAAGACAACATTTTCACTCTCCTCTTTTACTTTCATCAAGAGGTTCTTTAGTTCTTCTTTGCTTTCTGCCATAAGGGTCATGTCATCTATGTATTTGAGGTTATTGATATTTCTCCCAGCAATCTTGATTCCAGCTTGTGCTTAATCCACCTTAGCATTTCACATGATGTACTCTGCATATAAGTTAAATCAACAGGGTGACAATATACACCCTTGATGTAATCCTTTCCCAATTTGGAACCAGTCTGTTTTCCATGTCCGAGTTTTAACTGTTGCTTCTTGACCTGCATACACAAAGATTTCTCAAGAGTCAGGTCGGGTGGTCTGATATTTCCATCTCTTTAAGAATTTTCAACAGTTTGTTGTGATCCACGCAGTCCAAGACTTTGGCATAGTCAATAAAGCAGAAATGGATGTTTTTCTGGAACTCTCTTGCTTTTTCAATGATCCAGTGGATGCTGGCAATTTGATCTCTGGTTCCTTTGCCTTTTTTACAAACAGCTTGTACACCTGGAATTTCACAGTTCTTGTACTGTTGAAGCCTGGCTTAGAGAATTTTGAGCATTACTTTGCCAGTGTGTGAGATGAGAGCAATTGTGTGGTATTTAGAACATTCTTTGGCATTGCCTTTCTTTGGAATCGGAATGAAAACAGACCTTTTCCAGTTCTATGGCCACTGCTGAGTTTTTCAAATTTGCTGGCATATTGAGTACAGCACTTTCACTGTATCATCCTTTAGGAGTTGAAATAGTTTGACTGGAATTCCATCACCTTCACTAGCTTCGTCAGTAGTGTGCTTCCTAAGCACACTTGACTTCATATTCCAGGATGTCTGGCTCTAGGTTAGTGATCACACCATCATAGTTATCTAGGCCAAAAGGATCATTTTTGTATAGTTCTTCTGTGTATTCTTGCCACCTCTTCTTACTATCTTCTGCTTCTGTTAGGTCCATATCATTTCTGTCCTTTATTGTGCCCATCTTTGCATGAAATATTCCCTTGCTGTCTCTAATTTTCTTGAAGAGATCTCTATTCTTTCCTATTCTAGTGCTTTCCTCTATTTCTTTGCATTGATCATTGAGGAAGGCTTTCTTATCTCTCCTTGCTATTCTTTGAAACACTGCATTCAAATCTTTCCTTTTTTCCATTGCCTTTTGCTTCTCTTCTTTTCACAGTTATTTGTAAGTCCTCTTCAGACAACCATTTTGCCTCTTTGCATTTCTTTTTCTTGGAGATGGTCTTGATTACTGCCTCCTGTACAATGTCACAAACCTCCATCCATAGTGCTTCAGGCACTCTGCCTATCAGATCTAATCCCTTGAATCTATTTGTCACTTCCACTGTATAATCATAAGTGATTTGATTTAGGT
>SJYV01036451.1:0-14929 GCA_006410875.1 Neotragus pygmaeus | reverse complement strand
AGGGTTGAAACACGTGCCACCGTAGTTGAGTCCATTCTCGGGGTGACAGTCGAGGCAGTGCATGAAAATCAGGTTCCTCTGGAGTGGACTGAGATATTTGGGGGTCTTTTGGAATGGTGGCACGACCCCTGGAGTTCCTCTCGACTTTCCGGTGAGAGTGCCTCCTCTTGAGGTGTGGGGAGAATGCCAGGAATCCGTCCCCGGTGAAGCAAGGAAAGCAAACCTCATCTCGAGCTGAGGAGGGGAAACGGTGCTCCTCGAGCTGTGGGAGGAACCTCGGTGTTCCTCTTGAGTAGGGAAGTGTGTGTCAGGATATTCTCGAGTTGCTGCAACAGTGTGAAGGAAACCTTCGGGGTTCATGAAGGATAAGGTGACTTCACTTGAGATGCAGCAGAGGACAAGGGCCTCACCTTGACTGGAGGGGAGATCCTCCTGGTTTTTCTCGAGTTGCGGCAGGTTCCTCTCGAGTTACAACGGGGACCCCAGGGAACTGCTCTTGTGCCCTCCATAAAGGCCAGGCTCCACACGACTTGGGAAGGGCCTCTGGGAATTCCTTCACAGTGTTGGCCGACTCCTATGTTCTCGTCTGGAGCCTGAGGTTTCCTCTCCGGTGCTGACGTGGATCATGGGTCTCCTCTAGAGGCTCACAGGGGAGTCAGGCCTTGTCTCGAATGGAGAAATGCACATCCACTTTCCTCCCTAGCTGTGGCAGCAGGGTCAGGATTCCCGTTGCGCTGCCACAAGGGTCTGTGGCTATCCCTTGAGGCTTTCCCACAGGGTTGACACATGTTCCCCTGTGGTGTGAGCCAGTCCTCGGGGTGACAGACGAGGTGGCTCAGCGTAACCAGGTTCCTCTGGAGTGGACTGAGACGTTTGGTGGTCTTTTGGAATGGGGTCATGACCCCTGGAGTTCCTCTCGCCTTTCTGGTGAGAGCAGCTCCTCTTGTCTTGTGACAGGAATGCCAGGAATCCTTCCCCGAGGAAGCAGGGAAAGGAAACTTCATCCCGAGCGGAGGAGGCGGAAACGGAGCTCCTCTTGAGGTGTGGCGGCACCCTCGGTGTTCCTCTCGAGTAGGGAAGTGTGTGTCGGGACATTCTTGAGTCGCTTCAATGGTGTGAAGGAACCATTCGAGGTTCATGAGGGATGAGGTGACTTCACTTGAGATGCAGCGGAGGACAAGGCCTCACCTTGACTGGAGGGAAGATCCTCCTGGTTTTTCTCAAGTTGGGGCAGGTTCCTCTGGAGTTACAACGAGGACCCCAGGGAANGAGGTTCATGAGGGATGAGGTGACTTCACTTGAGATGCAGCGGAGGACAAGGCCTCACCTTGACTGGAGGGAAGATCCTCCTGGTTTTTCTCAAGTTGGGGCAGGTTCCTCTGGAGTTACAACGAGGACCCCAGGGAAGTGCTCCTGTGACCTCCGTAAAGGCCAGGCTCCTCCCGACTTGGGAGGGGGCTCTGGGGGTTCCTTCTCAGTCTGGACCGGCTCCTCTGTCCTCGTCTGGAGCCTGAGGTTTTTTCTCTGGTGCTGACGTGGATCATGGGGCTCCTCTAGAGGCTCCACAGGGGAGTCCGGCCTCGTCTCAAATGGAGAAATGCACGTCCACTTTCCTCCCTAGCTGTGGCAGCAGGGTCAGGATTCCCGTTGTGCTGTCACAGGGGTCTGTGGCTTTCCCTCAAGGCTTTCCCACCAGGTTGAAACACGTGCCACCATGGTGTGAGTCCATTCTCGAGGTTACAGTCGAGGCAGTGAAGGGAATTCAGTTTCCTCTATAGTGGACTGAGACATTTGGGTCTCTTTTGGAATGGTGGCACAAACCCTGGAGTTCCTCTCTACTTTCCTGTGAGATCGCCTCCTCTTGAGGTGCGACGGGAACGCTGGAAATCCCTCCGCGAAGAAGCAGGGAAAGGAACCTTCATCTTGAGCGGAGGAGGGGAAAATGGGACTCCTCTTGAAGTGTGGCGGGACCCTCAGTGTTCCTTTCAAGTAGGGAAGTCTGTGTCAGGATATTCTTGAGTCGCTGCAAGGCTGTGAAGGAACCCTTCGTGGTTTTTGAGGGATGGGGTGACTTCCCACGAGATGTCACAGAGGACAAAGGCCTCGGCCTCACTTCGCCTGGAGGAGATGCTCCTTGTTTTTCTCGAGTTGCGGCACGTTCCCCTCGAGTTACGACGGGAACCTCAGGGACCCACCCCTGTGGCCTCCGAAAAGGCCAGGCTCCACGTGAGTTGTTAGGGGTCTCTTCAGATTCCTTCACAGTCGGGGCCGGCTCCTATGTCCTTGTCTACAGCCTGAGGTTTCCTCTCTGATGTGGACGTGGATCGTGGGGCCCCTCTAGAGGCTCCACAGTGGAGTCAGGCCTCGTCTCAAGTGGAGACGTGCACGTCCCATTTCCTCCCTAGCTGTGGCAGCAGGGTCACTATTCCCGTCGAGCTGACACAGGGGTCTGTGGCTTTCCCTTGAGGTTTTCCCACAGGGTTGAAACACGTGCCCCTGAGGTGTGAGTCCATTCTTGGGGTGACAGTTGAGGCAGTGCAGGGAAATCAGGTTCCTCTGGAGTGGATTGAGACATTTGGGAGTCTTTTGGAATGGTGGCAGGACCCCTGAAGTTCCTCTCGACTTCCCTGTGAGAGCACCTCCTCTTGAGGTGCGACGGGAATGCCTGGAACCCTCCCCGACGAAGCAGGGAAATGAATCCTCATCTCGAGCGAAGGTGGGGGAAACGGGGTTCCTCTTGAGGTGTGGCGGGAACCTCGGTATTCCTCTCAAGTAGGGAAGTCTGTGTCGGTATATTCGTGAGTCACTGCAATGGTGTGAAGAACCCTTCGGGGTTCATGAGGGATGAGGTGACTCGTTTGAGATGCAGCAGAGGACAAGGGCCTCACCTCGCCTGGAGGGGAGATCCTCCTGGTTTTTCTCGAGTTGCGGAAGGTTCCTCTGGATTTACAATGGGGACCCCAGGGAACCGCTCATGTGCCCTCTGTAAAGGCCAGGCTCCACGTGACTTGGGAGGTGCTCTGGGGATTCCTTCGAAGTCTTGGCCGACTCCTATGTCCTGGTCTGGAGCCTGAGGTTTCCTCTCCAGTGCTGACGTGGATCATGGTGCTCCTCTAGTGGCTCCACAGGGGAGTCAGGCCTCGTCTCGAGTGGAGACGTGCAAGTCCGCTTTCTTCCCTAGCTGTGGCTGCAGGATCAGGCTTCCCGTCGCGCTGACACAGGGTACTGTGGTTTTCCCTCGAGGCTTTCCCACAGGATTGAAACACGTGCCACCGAGGTGTGAGTCCATTCTCCGGGTGAAAGTCGAGGCTGTGAAGGGAAATCAGTTTCTTCTGGAGTGGAATGAGACATTTGGGCTTTTTGGGAATGTGGCACGACCCCTGGAGTTCCTCTCTACTTTCCGATGAGAGCACCTCCTCTTGAGGTGCAATGGGAATGCTGGGAATCCTTCCCCGATGAAGCAGGGAAAGGAACCCTCATCTCGAGCAGAGGAGGGGGAAACGGGGCTCCTCTTGAGGTGTGGCGGGTCCCTCTGTGTTCTTCTCCAGTAGAGAAGTGTGTGTCGGGATAGTCTTGAGTGGCTGCAAGGATGTGAAGAAACCCTTCGTGGTTCTTGAGGCATGGGGTGACTTCCCATGAGATGCCACAGAGGACGAGGGGCTCACCTCGCCTGGAGGGGAGATCCTCCTGGTTTTTCTCGACTTGCGGCAGATTCCACTCGAGATTCGACCAGGACCCCAGGTTCCCACCACTGTGGTCTCGAAAAGCCAGGCTCCACACGAGTTTTAGTGGCTTCTGGGGATTCCTTCNGTTGCTGCAACAGTGTGAAGGAAACCTTCGGGGTTCATGAAGGATGAGGTGACTTCACTTGAGATGCAGCAGAGGACAAGGGCCTCACCTTGACTGGAGGGGAGATCCTCCTGGTTTTTCTCGAGTTGCGGCAGGTTCCTCTCGAGTTACAACGGGGACCCCAGGGAACTGCTCTTGTGCCCTCCATAAAGGCCAGGCTCCACACGACTTGGGAAGGGCCTCTGGGAATTCCTTCACAGTGTTGGCCGACTCCTATGTTCTCGTCTGGAGCCTGAGGTTTCCTCTCCGGTGCTGACGTGGATCATGGGTCTCCTCTAGAGGCTCACAGGGGAGTCAGGCCTTGTCTCGAATGGAGAAATGCACATCCACTTTCCTCCCTAGCTGTGGCAGCAGGGTCAGGATTCCCGTTGCGCTGCCACAAGGGTCTGTGGCTATCCCTTGAGGCTTTCCCACAGGGTTGACACATGTTCCCCTGTGGTGTGAGCCAGTCCTCGGGGTGACAGACGAGGTGGCTCAGCGTAACCAGGTTCCTCTGGAGTGGACTGAGACGTTTGGTGGTCTTTTGGAATGGGGTCATGACCCCTGGAGTTCCTCTCGCCTTTCTGGTGAGAGCAGCTCCTCTTGTCTTGTGACAGGAATGCCAGGAATCCTTCCCCGAGGAAGCAGGGAAAGGAAACTTCATCCCGAGCGGAGGAGGCGGAAACGGAGCTCCTCTTGAGGTGTGGCGGCACCCTCGGTGTTCCTCTCGAGTAGGGAAGTGTGTGTCGGGACATTCTTGAGTCGCTTCAATGGTGTGAAGGAACCATTCGAGGTTCATGAGGGATGAGGTGACTTCACTTGAGATGCAGCGGAGGACAAGGCCTCACCTTGACTGGAGGGAAGATCCTCCTGGTTTTTCTCAAGTTGGGGCAGGTTCCTCTGGAGTTACAACGAGGACCCCAGGGAAGTGCTCCTGTGACCTCCGTAAAGGCCAGGCTCCTCCCGACTTGGGAGGGGGCTCTGGGGGTTCCTTCTCAGTCTGGACCGGCTCCTCTGTCCTCGTCTGGAGCCTGAGGTTTTTTCTCTGGTGCTGACGTGGATCATGGGGCTCCTCTAGAGGCTCCACAGGGGAGTCCGGCCTCGTCTCAAATGGAGAAATGCACGTCCACTTTCCTCCCTAGCTGTGGCAGCAGGGTCAGGATTCCCGTTGCGCTGTCACAGGGGTCTGTGGCTTTCCCTCAAGGCTTTCCCACCAGGTTGAAACACGTGCCACCATGGTGTGAGTCCATTCTCGGGGTTACAGTCGAGGCAGTGAAGGGAATTCAGTTTCCTCTATAGTGGACTGAGACATTTGGGTCTCTTTTGGAATGGTGGCACAAACCCTGGAGTTCCTCTCTACTTTCCTGTGAGATCGCCTCCTCTTGAGGTGCGACGGGAACGCTGGAAATCCCTCCGCGAAGAAGCAGGGAAAGGAACCTTCATCTTGAGCGGAGGAGGGGAAAATGGGACTCCTCTTGAAGTGTGGCGGGACCCTCAGTGTTCCTTTCAAGTAGGGAAGTCTGTGTCAGGATATTCTTGAGTCGCTGCAAGGCTGTGAAGGAACCCTTCGTGGTTTTTGAGGGATGGGGTGACTTCCCACGAGATGTCACAGAGGACAAAGGCCTCGGCCTCACTTCGCCTGGAGGAGATGCTCCTTGTTTTTCTCGAGTTGCGGCACGTTCCCCTCGAGTTACGACGGGAACCTCAGGGACCCACCCCTGTGGCCTCCGAAAAGGCCAGGCTCCACGTGAGTTGTTAGGGGTCTCTTCAGATTCCTTCACAGTCGGGGCCGGCTCCTATGTCCTTGTCTACAGCCTGAGGTTTCCTCTCTGATGTGGACGTGGATCGTGGGGCCCCTCTAGAGGCTCCACAGTGGAGTCAGGCCTCGTCTCAAGTGGAGACGTGCACGTCCCATTTCCTCCCTAACTGTGGCAGCAGGGTCACTATTCCCGTCGAGCTGACACAGGGGTCTGTGGCTTTCCCTTGAGGCTTTCCCACAGGGTTGAAACACGTGCCCCTGAGGTGTGAGTCCATTCTTGGGGTGACAGTTGAGGCAGTGCAGGGAAATCAGGTTCCTCTGGAGTGGATTGAGACATTTGGGAGTCTTTTGGAATGGTGGCAGGACCCCTGAAGTTCCTCTCGACTTCCCTGTGAGAGCACCTCCTCTTGAGGTGCGACGGGAATGCCTGGAACCCTCCCCGACAAAGCAGGGAAATGAATCCTCATCTCGAGCGAAGGTGGGGGAAACGGGGTTCCTCTTGAGGTGTGGCAGGAACCTCGGTATTCCTCTCAAGTAGGGAAGTCTGTGTCGGTATATTCGTGAGTCACTGCAATGGTGTGAAGAACCCTTCGGGGTTCATGAGGGATGAGGTGACTCGTTTGAGATGCAGCAGAGGACAAGGGCCTCACCTCGCCTGGAGGGGAGATCCTCCTGGTTTTTCTCGAGTTGCGGAAGGTTCCTCTGGAGTTACAACGGGGACCCCAGGGAACCGCTCATGTGCCCTCTGTAAAGGCCAGGCTCCACGTGACTTGGGAGGTGCTCTGGGGATTCCTTCGAAGTCTTGGCCGACTCCTATGTCCTGGTCTGGAGCCTGAGGTTTCCTCTCCAGTGCTGACGTGGATCATGGTGCTCCTCTAGTGGCTCCACAGGGGAGTCAGGCCTCGTCTCGAGTGGAGACGTGCAAGTCCGCTTTCTTCCCTAGCTGTGGCTGCAGGATCAGGCTTCCCGTCGCGCTGACACAGGGTACTGTGGTTTTCCCTCGAGGCTTTCCCACAGGATTGAAACACGTGCCACCGAGGTGTGAGTCCATTCTCCGGGTGAAAGTCGAGGCTGTGAAGGGAAATCAGTTTCTTCTGGAGTGGAATGAGACATTTGGGCTTTTTGGGAATGTGGCACGACCCCTGGAGTTCCTCTCTACTTTCCGATGAGAGCACCTCCTCTTGAGGTGCAATGGGAATGCTGGGAATCCTTCCCCGATGAAGCAGGGAAAGGAACCCTCATCTCGAGCAGAGGAGGGGGAAACGGGGCTCCTCTTGAGGTGTGGCGGGTCCCTCTGTGTTCTTCTCCAGTAGAGAAGTGTGTGTCGGGATAGTCTTGAGTGGCTGCAAGGATGTGAAGAAACCCTTCGTGGTTCTTGAGGCATGGGGTGACTTCCCATGAGATGCCACAGAGGACGAGGGGCTCACCTCGCCTGGAGGGGAGATCCTCCTGGTTTTTCTCGACTTGCGGCAGATTCCACTCGAGATTCGACCAGGACCCCAGGTTCCCACCACTGTGGTCTCGAAAAGCCAGGCTCCACACGAGTTTTAGTGGCTTCTGGGGATTCCTTCGCAGTCGAGGCCGGCTCCTAATTCCTCGTCTGGAGCCTGAGGTTTCTTCTCCGGTGCTGACGTGGATCGTGGGGCTCCTCTAGAGGCTCCACAGTGGAGTCAGGCGTTGTATTGAATGGAGACGTGCACGTCTACTTTCCTCCCTAGCTGTGGCTGCAGGGTCAGGATTCCCGTTGCACTGCCACAGGGGTCTGTGGCTTTCCCTTGAGGCTTTCCCACAGGGTTGAAACACGTGCCCCTGTGGTGTGAGCCAGTCCTCGGGGTGACAGACGAGGCGGCTCAGCACAACCAGGTTCCTCTGGAATGGACTGAGACATTTGGTGGTCTTTTGGTATGGTGGCACGACCCATGAGGTTCCTCTCAACATTCTGGTGAGAGTGCTTCCTTTTGAGTTGTGACAGGAATGCCGGGAATCCTTCCCCAACGAAGCAGGGAAAGGAACCCGCATCTTGAGCTGAGGAGGGGGAAACGGAGCTCCTCTTGAGGTGTGGCAGCACCCTCGGTGTTCCTCTCGAGTAGGTAAGTGTGTGTCGGGATATTCTTGAGTCACTGCAACGGTGTGAAGGAATCCTTCGAAGTTCATGAGGGATGAGGTGACTTCGCTTGCGATGCCACAGAGGACAAGGCCCTCACCCCGCCTGGAGGGGAGATCCTCCTGGTTTTTCTCGAGTTGTGGCAGGTTCCTCTTCAGTTACAATGGGGACCCCAGAGAACTGCTCCTGTCCTGTGCCCTCCGTAAAGGCCAGGCTCCTCGCGACTTGGGTGGGGCCTCTGGAGATTCCTTCGCAGTCTGGGCCGACTCCTATGTTCTCTTCTGGAGCCTGAGGTTCCCTCTCCGGTGCTATCCTGGATCGTGGGGCTCCTCTAGAGGCTCCACAAGGGAGTCAGGCCTCGTCTCGAGTGGAGACGTGCACGTCTGCTTTCCTCCCTAGCTGTGGCAAAAGGGTAAGGCTTCCCATCAAGCTGACACAGGGGACTGTGGCTTTCCCTCGAGGCTTTCCCACAGGGATGAAACACGTGCCACCGTAGTGTGAGTCCATTCTCGGGGTGACAGTCGAGGCAGTGCAGGAAAATTAGGTTCCTCTGGAGTGGACTGAGATATTTTGGGGTCTTTTAGAATGGTGGCACAACCCCTGGAGTTCCTCTCGACTTTCCGGTGAGAGCACCTCCTCTTGAGGTGCGATGGAAACCCGGGAATCCTTCCCTGAAGAAGCAGGGAAAGCAACCCTCATCTCGAGCTGAGCAGGGGAAATGGTATTCCTCTTATGTGTGCAGGACCCGCGGTGTTCCTCTCGAGTAGAGCAGTGTGTGTCGGGATATTCTTGAGGCGCTGCAAGGCTGTGAAGAAACCCTTCGTGGTTCTTGAGGGATGGGGTGACTTCCCATGAGATGCCCCAGAGGACAAGGACCTCACCTCGTCTGGAGGGGAGATCCTCCTGGTTTTTCTCGACTTGCGGCAGGTTCCACTTGAGATACGACCGGGACCTCAGGTACCCACCCCTGTGGCCGCGTAAAGACAGGCTCCACGCGAGTTGTTAGTGGCTTCTGGGGATGCCTTTGCAGTCGAGGCTGGCTCCTAAGTCCTCGTCTGGAGCCTGAGGTTTCCTCTCCGGTGCTGACCCGGATCGTGGGGCTCCTCTAGAGGCTCCACAGGGGAGTCCGGCCTCGTCTCAAATGGAGACGTGCACGTCTGCTTTCCTCCCTAGCTGTGGCAGCAGGGTCAGGATTCCCGTTGTGCTGACACAGGGGTCTGTGGCTTTCCCTCGAGGCTTTCCCACAGGGTTGAAACACGTGCCACCATGGTATGAGTCCATTCTCGGGATTACAGACGAGGCAGTGCAGGGAATTCAAGTTCCTCTGGAGTGGACTGAGACATTTGGGTATCTTTTGGAATGGTGGCATGAACCCTGGAGTTCCTCTCGACTTTCCCGTGAGAGCACCTCCTCTTGAGGTGCGATGGGAATGCCGGGAAGACTTCCCCGATGAAGCAGGGAAATGAACCCTCATCTCGAGCAGAGGAGGGGGAAACGGGGCTCCTCTTGAGGTGTGGTGGGAACCTCAGTGTTCCTCTCGAGTAGAGAAGTGTGTGTTGGTATATTCTTGAGTCACTGGAAGGGTGTAAAGGAACCCTTCGAGGTTCATGAGGGATGTGGTGACTTCCCGCGAGATGCCGCTGAAGACAAGGGCCTCACCTCGCCTGGAGCGGAGATCCTCCTGGTTTTTCTCGAGTTGCGCAGGTTCCTCTCCAGTTACAACGGGGACCCCAGGGAACTGCTCCTGTGCCCACCGTAAAACCAGGCTCCACGTGACTTGGGAGGTGCTCTGGGGATTCCTTCGAAGTCTTGGCCGACTCCTATGTCCTGGTCTGGAGCCTGACGTTTCCTCTCCAGTGCTGACGTGGATCGTGGTGCTCCTCTAGTGGCTCCACAGGGGAGTCAGGCCTCGTCTCGAGTGGAGACGTGCAAGTCCACTTTCTTCCCTAGCTGTGGCTGCAGGGTCAGGCTTCCCGTCGCGCTGACACAGGGTACTGTGGCTTTCCCTCGAGGCTTTCCCACAGAATTGAAATACGTGCCACCGAGGTGTGAGTCCATTCTCTGGGTGAAAGTCGAGGCTGTGAAGGGAAGTCAGTTTCTTCTGGAATGGAATGAGACATTTGGGGGTTTTTGGGAATGTGGCACGACCCCTGGAGTTCCTCTCTACTTTCTTATGAGAGCGCTTCCTCTTGAAGTGTGACAGGAATGCCGGGAATCCTTCCCCGATGAGCAGGAAAAGGAACCCTCATCTCGAGCAGAGGAGGGGGAATTAGGGCTCCTCCTGAGGTATGGCGGGTCCCTCTGTGTTCTTCTCCAGTAGAGAAGTGTGTGTCGGGATATTCTTGAGTGGCTGCAAGGATGTGAAGAAATCCTTCATGGTTCTTGAGGGATGGGGTGACTTCCCATGAGATGCCCCAGAGGACAAGGGCCTCACCTCGGGGAGGGGTGGAGGGGAGGGGAGGGGAGATCTTCATGGTTTTTCTCGACTTGCGGCAGGTTCCACTCGAGATTCGACCGGGACCCCAGGCATCCACCCCTGTGGCCTCGTAAAGCCAGGCTCCACGTGAGTTTTAGTGGCTTCTGGGGATTCCTTCCCAGTTGAGGCCGGCTCCTAATTCCTCATCTGGAGCCTGAGGTTTCCTCTCCGGCTCTGACGTCGATTGTGGGGCTCCTCTAGAGGCTCACAGTGGAGTCAGGCATTGTATCGAATGAAAATGTGCATGTCCGCTTTCCTCCTTAGCTGTGGCTGCAGGGTCAGGATTCCCGTTGCGCTGCCACAGGGGTCTGTGGCTATCCCTCGAGGCTTTCCCACAGGGTTGAAACACGTTCCCCTATGGTGTGATCCAGTCCTCGGTGTGACAGACGTGGCGGCTCAGTGCAACCAGGTTCCTCTGGAGTGGACTGAGACATTTGGTGGTCTTTTGGAATGGTGGCATGACCCCTGGAGTTTTTCATGACTTTCCGGTGAGAGCGCTTCCTCTTGAGTTGTGACGGGAATGCCGGGAATCCTTTCCCTACGAAGCAGGGAAAGGAACCCTCATCTCGAGCTGAGGAGGGGGAAACGGAGCTACTCTTGAGGTGTCGTGGAACCCTCATTGTTCCTCTCGAGTAGGGAAGTGTGTGTCGGGATATTCTTGAGTCGCTGCAACGGTGTGAAGGAACCCTTCAAGGTTCATGAGGGATGAGGTGACTTCGCTTGAGATGCTGCAGAGGACAAGGCCCTCACCTCACCTGGAAGGGAGATCCTCCTGTTTTTCTCGAGTTGGGGCATGTTCCTCTCGAGTTACAACGGGTCCCCAGGGAACTGCTCCTGTGCGCTCTGTAAAGGCCAGGATCCACCTGACTTTGGAGGGGCCTCTGGGGATTCCTTCGGAGTCTGGGCCTACTCCTATGTCCTCATCTGGAGCCTGAGGTTTCCTCTCCGGTGCTGACGTGGATCGTGGGGGTCCTCTAGAGGTTCCACAGGGGAGTCAGGCCTCGTTTTGAGTGAAGAGGCTCACGTCCGCTTTCCTTCCTAGGTGTGGCAGCGGGGTCAGGCTTCCCATCACGCTGACACAGGGGTCTGTGGCTTTCCCTCAAGGCTTTTCACAGGGTTGAAACACGTGCCACCGTGGTGTGTGTCCATTCTCGGAGTGACAGTCGAGTCAGTGCAGGGAAATCAGGTTCCTCTGGAGTGGAATGGGACATTTGGGGGTCTTTTGAAATGATGGCACGACCCCTGGAGTTCTTTTCGACTTTCCTGTGAGAGTGCCTCCTCTTGAAGTGCAACGGAAATGCCAGGAATCCATCCCCGAAGAAGCAGGGAGAGGAAGCATCATCTCGAGTGAAGGAGGGGGAAACAGGGCTCCTCTTGAGGTGTGGCAGGACCCTAGGTGTTCTTCTCCAGTAGAGAAGTATGTGTCGGGATATTCTTGAGTCGCTGCAAGGGTGTGAAGAAACCCTTCGTGGTTCATGAGGGATGGGGTGACTTCCCACGAGATGCCACAAAGGACAAGGGCCTCACCTCGCCTGGAGGGGAGATCCTCCTGGTTTTTCTCGACTTGCGGCAGGTTCGACTCGAGATACGACCAGGACCCCAGGTACCCACCCCTGTGGCCTCTTAAAGGCAGGCTCCACTTGAGTTGATAATGGCTTCTGGGGATTCCTTCACAGTCGAGGCCAGCTCCTAAGTCCTCATCTGGATCCTGAGGTTTCCTCTCTGGTGCTGATGTGGATTGTGGGGCCCCTCTAGAGGCTCTACATGGGAGACAGGCCTGGTCTCGAATGGTGACGTGCACATTCTCTTTCCTCCCTAGCTGTGGCAGCAGGGTCAGGATGCCCGTTGTGCTGCCACAGGAGTCTGTGGCTTTCCCTCGAGGCTTTCCCACAGGGTTGAAACACGTGCCACCATAGTGTGAGTCCATTCTCGGGGTGACAGTCAAGGCAGTGCAGGGAAATCAGGTTCCTCCAGAGTGGACTGAGACATTTGGGGGTCTTTTAGAATGGAGGCACGACTCCTGGAGTTCCTCTCGATTTTTCTGTGAGAGCACTTCCTGTTGAGGTGCAACGGGAACGCCGGGAATCCTTCCCCGAAGAAGCAGGTAAAGGATCCCTCATCTCAAGCGGAGGAAGGGGAAACGGGGCTCCTCTTAAGGTGTGGCGGGACCCTCGGTGTTCTCCAGTAGAGAAGTGTGTGTTGGGATTTTCTTGAGTCGCTGCAAGGGTGTGAAGAAACCCTTCGAGGTTCTTGAGGGATAGGGTGACTTGCCACAAGATGCTTCAGAGGACAAGGGTCACATCTCACCTGGAGTCCAGATCCTCCTGGTTTTTCTCGAGTTGCGGCAGGTTCCTCTCGAGTTAGGACGGGGACCCCAGGGACCCGCCCCTGTGCCCTCTGGAGAATCCATGCTCCATGCGAGTTGCAGGGACCTCTGGGGACTGCTTTGCAGTCGAGGCCGGCTCTTAAGTCCTCGTCTGGAGCCTGAGGATTCCTCTCCACTGCTAATGTGGACCATGGGGCTCCTCTAGAGGCTCTCCAGTGGAGTCAGGTCTCCTCTCGAGTGTCGACCTGCACGTCCACTTTCCTCCCGAGCTGTAGCCCCAGGGTCAGGCTTCCCGTCGAGATGACTCAGGGGTCTGGGGCTTTCCCTAGAGCCTATCCCACAGGGTTGAAACACGTGCCACCGTGGTAGGAGCCAATCCTCAGGGTGAGAGTCGAGGTGGCGCATGAATACCAGTTCCTCTGTAGTGGACAGAGACATCTGGGTGTCCCTTGGAACAGGTCGCACGACCCCTGGAGTTCCTCTCGACACTCCTTTGGAAAGTGCTTCCTCTTGAGATGCGACAGGACTTTGGGAATCCTTCCCCGAAGCAGCAGGGAAAGGAACCCAAAACTCGAACAGAGCAGTGGGACACGCGGCTTATATTGAGTTGTGGTGGAACACTCGGTGTTCCTATCGAGTAGAGAAGTGAATGTCAGGATATTCTTGAGTCACTGCAATAGTGTGAAGGCCCCCGTCAGATTCATGAGGGAAGGGGTGACTTTCCGTGAGATGCCAATGTGGACAAGGATCTCATCTCGCCTGAAGGGGAGATCCTCCTGGCTTTTCTCGAGATTCGGCCGGATCCTCTCAAGTTAAGATGTGGACCCCTGGGACCCGCCCCTGTGCCCTCCGGAAAGGCCAGGCTCCACTCGAGTTGCCAGGGGCCTCTGGGGATTCCTTTGCTGTCGGGGCAGGCACCTAAGTCCTCGTCTGGAGCCTGAGGATTCCTCTTCACTGGTGATGTGGATGGTGAGGTTCTTATTGAGTCTCCCCAGCAGAGTCAGGTATCGTCTCGAGTGGAGACATGCAGGTCGGCTTTCCTCCCGAGCTGTAGCCACAGGGTCAGGCTTACCATCGAGGTGACAAAGGGGTCTGGCATTTCCCTCCAGGCTTTCCCACAGGGTTGAAACACGTGCCACCGAGATGGGAGCCAATCCTCGGTGTGAAAGTCGAGGCGGTGCAGGGCCACCAGGTTCCTCTGGAGTGGACAGAGATATCTGGGGATCTCCTGGAACAGGTGGCATGACCGCAGAGTTCCTGTGGACACTCCTGTGGAGAGTGCCTCCTCTTGAGATGCGACGGGACCATCGGGAATCCTTCCCCGACGAAGCAGGGAAAGGAACCCTCATCTCGAGGGGAGCAGGGGGACACGGGGCTCCACTTGAGGTGTGGCGGGACCCTCGATGTTCCTCTCGAGTAGAGACGTGTATGGCGGGATATAATTGAGTCGCTGCAAGGGTGTGAAGGAACCCGTCAAGGTTCACGAGGGACGCAGTGACTTCCCATGAGATGCCTCAGAGGACATGGGCCTCAACTCGCCTGGAGGGGAGATCCTCCTGGTTTTTCTCGAGTTGTGGCAGGTTCCTCTCGAGTTATGAAGGGGAACCCAGAGAACACTGGGGGTCGCGCCATCTGTAACCACCAGACCCTCAGATGCCTCTGTCCACTCCAGAGGAACCTGGCGGCCCTGAGCCACCTCGACTGTCAGCTCAAAGATTGGCTCCCACCACGGTGGCACGTGTTTCAAACCTGTGAGAAAGACTCGAAGGGAAGCTGCAGACCCCTGGGTCAACTCGACGGAAAGACTGACCCTGCAGCTACAGCTCGGGAGGAAAGGAGACATGCACGGCTCCACTTGGGACTAGACTTAACTCCCCTGGGGAGCCTCAAAGGAACCCCATGGTCCATGTCAGCAGTGGAGGTGAATCCTCAGGCTCCAGACGAGGACTTAGGAGCCAGCCCCGACTGCGAAGGAATCCCCAGGGGCCCATGGCAACTCACATGGAGCTTGGCGGTTCCAAAGGGCCCGAGGTGGGTGGGATCGTTGGGGTCCCCGTCGTAACTCGAGACGAACTCCAGAAAAAATGGGAGGATCTCCTCTCCAGGCGAGATGAGGCCTTTGTCCTCTACGGCATCTGGCGGGAAGTCATCCCATCCATTGTGAACCTCGATGGGTTCCTTCACACCCTTGCACCGACTCAAGGATATCACGCCATACACGTCTCTACTCGAGAGGAACACCAAGGGTCCTGTCACACATCAAGAGGAGCCCCATGTCCCACTGCTCTGCCCGAGATGAGGGTTCACTTCCCTGCTGCTTCGGGGAAGGATATCCGACAGTCCTGTCGCATCTCAAGAGAAGGCACTCTCCACAGGATTGTCCAGAGGAAAACCGGGGGTTGCGTCACCTGTTCCATGAGAACACCAGATGTCTCT
>SJYV01036450.1:0-12110 GCA_006410875.1 Neotragus pygmaeus | reverse complement strand
GAATCATTAATAGATTTTCTTAAGTTTCCTTGTATTACTGAGATAATCTTTACTTGCTTATGATCTATTTTTAATACATCGTTGGCTTCACTGTGTTATTACCTTATACTTTACATCAATATTCATAAGTGAATTTCCTCCATTAATAATATTTCATAAATATTATGTCTTATTTGACTATGGTATCTTGGGATATTGGCCACATAAAAGGAGTTGGCAGTTATTCCTCTTTATCTTTTATCTCAAACAGTTCATTTCAGATAGGGGTTATTTGCTAATCTCTTGCTCCTCTCTCACTGCACTGTACTCACCACACAAAAATCCCATCTCTGGCTAAATGTGACTCTGCCTGCCACTTATGTTTCTTATGGACGTGCTCAAATTTTCTATGTCCTAATTATTTCTCTGCTTTATCTATAAAGCAGTATCTGAGAGAAAGGAATTTAAAAATTCCCACTACAGTTATGGATTTGTTAGCAGTCCATAGGACAAGTTTTGCTTTATATATTTTGAAGCTATTGATATGCTGTTAATATTCTGTGTTTAAAATTGCTTTCTTGGTGAACTATCCAACTATCATCTAGTAATACAACACTTCTGAATTCCTAATAGAATTATTTTAAATTTCAAAATCTCTGCCTGTTAGTATAAAATTACACAAACTTATTTTTGGTTAGCATTTGTATAGTATATCCTGCCTCACTAATTATATATTCAACCTTTAAGTATCCCCTGTTTTAAGTTTGTCTCAAATCACATATATATCTAAAACTTTTAAAAAATTAATTTCTATTATCTGGCTAATTTAAAAATTAATATTTATTGAGATTACTATTATAGAACTTATTTTCATCTTCCTATTTCGTCCTTTGTGCTTTTTAAAAAAATTCCCTCACTCCCCAAGCACCCCTCACTGGAGAAGGGAAAGGCTCCCACTCCAGTATTCTGGCCTGGAGAATTCCATGGACTACAGTTGGACACACAGAGTCAGACACAACTGAACATCACTCACTCACTCACTCCCCAAGCACCCTTTTCCTTCCTTCTCCTGGAGTGATCAAATTTTCTTTATTCTCCTATTAAATTTTTTTCAGGTTGTCTTTTTAATTTATTTTAATGGGAGGCTAATTACTTTACAATATTGTAGTGGTTTTGCCAAACATCAACATGAATCAGCCACAGGCGTACATGTGTTCCCCATCCAGAACCCCCTCTCCCACCTCCCTTCCCATCCCCCAGGGTCACTCCAGCGCACCAGCCCTGAGCACCCTGTCTCATGCATCGAACCTGGACTGGCAATCTGCTTCACATATGATAATATACACGTTTCAACGGTACCCTCTCAAATCATCCCACCCTCGCCTTCTCTCACAGAGTCCAAAGGCTGTTCTATACATCTGTGTCTCTTTTGCTGTCTTGCACACAGGATTATCATTACCATCTTTATAAATTCCATATATATGCATTAGTATACTGTATTGGTGTTTTTCTTTCTGACTTACTTCACTCTATATAATAGCCTCCAGTTTCATCCACCTCATTAGATCTGATTCAAATGCATTCTTTTTAATGGCTGAGTAATATTCCATTGTGTATATGTACCACTGCTTTCTTATCTGCCGCTGGACATCTAGGCTGCTTCCATGTCCTGGCTATTATAAACAGTGCTGTGATGAACACTGGGATANTTTCTAAATTTCATATATATGCGTTAGTATACTGTATTGGTGTTTTTCTTTCTGGCTTACTTCACTCTGTATAATAGGCTCCAGTTTCATCCACCTCATTAGAACTGATTCAAATGTATTATTTTTAATGGCTGAGCAATACTCCATTGTGTATATGTACCACTGCTTTCTTATCCATTCATCTGCTGATGGACATCTCGGTTGCTTCCATGTCCTGGCTATTATAAACAGTGCTGTGATGAACACTGGGGTACACGTGTCTCTTTCAATTCTGGTTTCCTTGGTGTGTATGCCCAGCAGTGGGATTGCTGGGTCATAAGGCAGTTCTATTTCCAGTTTTTTAAGGAATCTCCACACTGTTCTCCATAGTGGCTGTACTAGTTTGCATTCCCACCAACAGTGTAAGAGGGTTCCCTTTTCTCCATACCCTCTCCAGCAGAAATACAGATCGCTAACAAACACATGAAAAGATGCTCAACATCACTCATTATCAGAGAAATGCAAATCAAACCCACAATGAAGTACCATTTCAGGCCAGTCAGAATGGCTGCTATCCAAAAGTCTACAAGCAATAAATGCTGGGGATTTTTTTTTTAATTTAACCTCTATTTTTTGATTTTTATAAAACATATTTTAGAGGTTAATGTTACTATTTAGTGCTTGTAATTATATTTAAACATTGTGAATTCTGCCTGTTTGTGAAGTCAACAGTAATATTTTATAAGTAATCCTGATGAAAAGTTAATTAATTATATTTCATTTGTTTTGCAAACTAGACTTAGCAACTGAACAACAACAAGCTTTTCTAGTAGTAAGACAATTTAAATTTATTTAAGTACAAGAAGATATGTTTGCCAGCATAAAACAGAAGGCCAGTCATACAGGATTCATTTTAAAAGCAGTGTGCTCATAGAAGCTACAGAAGAATTAAGGCCAACCAAAGTAATTTTCATTAGTTTTTTTGGTTCATCTGTATTTACACAGTAGCCAAACCAACTTTCTTTGTAGCAGTATTTTAAAAAATTTCTATGGCTCACTATGGGACCTGCTCTTTCAAAGTACCTCAATAATAATGTAGGAGATTACAGGTTATTTGGGATAAACTCATTTAAACGGCTTATCGTGACAAAGCTACTCTCCTTATGCTGCAAAGCATATCTCTCTAGCCATAAATGTCTGAAAATCTGCTCTTTGCACTTCTATCTATAATGCTCAATGTTGAACGTATACATATTGAAGTATTATCTTCTCACACCCGTCAAAATGACGATCAACAAAAAGAACACAAGTAACAAATGCTGGTGAGGATGTAGAAAAAGGACAACTCTTGTTCCCTTGTTCCACTCTTGGTGGGAATGTAAATTGATACATCCACAGTGGAAAACGGTATGGAAGTTTCTCAAAAAACTAAAAATAGAATTACCACATGGCTCAGCAATTCCACTCCTTTGTATATATATCCAAAGAAACCCAAAACACTAATTTGAAAAGATGCATGCACCTCAAAGTTCACAGCAGCATTATTTACAATTGTCAGGACTTGGAAACAACCTAAGCATCCATCAACAGATGCAGAGATAAAGAAGATGTGGTATATAAAACACAATAGAATACTACTCAGTAATATGGATGGACTTGGAGCGATTTATGCTAAGTGAAATAAGTCAGAGAGAGAAAGACAAATATCGTGTAATATCACTTATATGTGGAATCTAAAAAATACAGCAAACTAGTGAATAAAGCAAAAAAGCAGCAAACTCATAGAGAACAAACTAGTGGTTACCAGTGGGGAGAAGGGAAGGGGAGAGAGGCAATATAGAAGTAAGGAATTAAGAGGTATAAACTATTATGTATAAAATAAGCTACAAAGATATATTGCACAATATTGGGCACAATGCCAATATTTTATAAGTATTAAAGAGCATAACTTTAAAAAATTGTGAATCGCTATATTGTACACCTGGAACATATGATATTAGTGCTTAGTGTGCCGGCCCAGCTCTCACAGCCGCCTGCCTTATGATTATCCAGTGGAAGTGAGAAATAGATTTAAGGGCCTAGATCTGATAGACAGAGTGCCCGATGAACTATGGAATGAGGTTCGTGACATTGTACAGGAGACAGGGAGCAAGACCATCCCCATGGAAAAGAAATGCAAAAAAGCAAAATGGCTGTCTGGGGAGGCCTTACAAATAGCTGTGAAAAGAAGAGAAGCGAAAAGCCAAGGAGAAAAGGAACGATATAAGCATCTGAATGCAGAGTTCCAAAGAATAGCAAGAAGAGATAAGAAAACCTTCTTCAGCGATCAATGCAAAGAAATACAGGAAACCAACAGAATGGGAAAGACGAGAGATCTCTTTCTTTAGTGTTCTGGGATTATTCAGTTGTCTAAAATAATGTAAAATTCATTAACCTGATTTTTCTATGGGGATTTTTAAAAAACCATTGGAAGGAATGATGCTAAAGCTGAAACTCCAGTACTTTGGCCACCTCATGCGAAGAGTTGACTCATTGGAAAAGACTCTGATGCTGGGAGGGATTGGGGGCCAGGAGAAGGGGACGACCGAGTATGAGATGGCTGGATGGCATCACGAACTTGATGGTCGTGAGTCTGGGTGAACTCCGAGAGATGGTGATGAACAGGGAGGCCTGGCGTGCTGCGATTCATGGGGTCGCAAAGAGTCGGACACGACTGAGCGACTGAACTGAACTGAACATATGATATTGTATATCAACTATACTTTGGAAAAAAAAAATGATTGTAAAGCTTATCTGTGGAGAAGGAAATGGCAACCCACTCCAGTACTCTTGCCTGGAAAATCCCATGGACAGAGGATCCTGGTAGCGTCCTTGGGTTGCAAAGAGTCGGACACAACAGGAATTTCACTTTCACTTTACAAAGCTTATCTGAACTGAGGAAAGGTAAAACTGACCACTTACAGTGTTCTGGTTCCATTGCTTAAAATAATGTTATGCCATTCTAAAACTGTTTGGTGCTGAAATATGTTCAACTTCAGTATACACTTGTTGAATTTTTCTCATATTGGGACACTGGATGAAAAAGGTCAAAGATGGCTAAGTTGGTCAGCACATATCTTTAGAGTTGAGCACTGAGTATGAAAAACATAAACCGTCATTCTTGGAAACAGAACTAACTGTAGACTCAGATTAAATCAATAATGACAGCAAATTCTTATTTCAAATTTAGTTTTATTTGCAACTACACTTTTAGATTTAATTCTTTGATTTCTGTATTGTTTTTTGGTTTTTCCTTAATTTAATTGTTATGCTTCTTTCTTTGTTGCTTCTTGCAGAGGACTTTTTATAAATGATCTAGTTCTGATTTTCAGTGCACACCATGTTCTTTTGAAAGATTGGATTAGTATGTGTTATATTTTCTCCCTTTCCATTTCTTGAAGCTTACTATTTTAAAAGCTTTTGCAGCTAGATAATCTAATGATTAATCACCTTATTTAGGAGTAAGGTTTAACAAATGTTGGCTGGTAGTAATAACCCATTAGTTATTAATGATAAAAAGTCAAGAATTTATATACCAATATCATGAATGCTCACCGAATTGAGAATGATACAGTCGTGAGGTTCTTATAGCTATAGTTATTATTCTGCAAGTAATAAGGATCCCAGAATGAAAAATATGTTACTTAATTCTATAAGAAATGCAAGTTGAAGCGACCAATTTTGTATGGCCTAAAACATCTGTCATTAATTGAGGCTATAGTAATTTTTAACTAACTATTTTAGTTTTTTAGTTAAACAGAGGTTCTAGAGATTAATTAAAATCACAAAAAGAGACTTACATTGCCAGAAAAAGATATCTTAATTAGTGTCTAATGAAAAGCTTTTGTTTTTAAATGCCAAAATATTTGAGCCAAGATTAAGAGATTTTCAGCCAAGATTAGATTATTTTCCAGTCATAAAATGTGTCAAATTGTAACTCATGTTTATTAGTATAGCTTTCATTTTTTTATAAACCCGAATAAAATCTATGTAGAATTGGCAAGTAATTTTAAAAGCTAAATATAACTCTATAAATTGTGATTTGGAATTTCACTTGGATCTTATTTCTTAAAGCCAAATAAACTCATACTTCATAGGTTTTAGAATTTATGAAAAACTGGTTTAAAGTTGGACAGCTTTTTGATTCTCTTTGGAATAATCCAGATCTCAAAGTAATCTATGTGTGAGAAAAAATGGACTATTTGAAACATTATGAAAGCTTTACAGGGTTTAATTTTCCAAGAGGAAGTAAGCAAATTTAACCTTGTATATCTAGTTGGCTGGGCGATATTTAAGATAAATCTCCAAACTCATAAAGACGTATCACATGAAAAAGTCCAACTTTTTTGACAATTAGCTTTTTAAACAGAAATTCTGTCAATTCTATTTGTTTCAATGTCTTGCATGCTGATAAAGAAAGTCTATATTTGAGAGTAAAGTAAGTAATCTGAAACAAAACCCACATTCTATTATCACAGATACTCTAGAAATATATCATATATAATTTTACTGTTTCCTTTGGCTTATTTTGGCTCCTAGCTTGGTCTTCTATTTTAGCTTCTATAGGTGGAAGTTTAAATATTGATTTGAGACCTTTGTTCTTTTTTAATTTAAACATTTAATGCTGGAAATTACCTTTTAGATATTGCTTTCGCTTCATTTCATGAATTTTGACATGTTGTGTTTTCTTTTTTTACTCAGTGCAAAATATTTTATAACTTCCTTTATGCTTTCTCCATTGGCCCATAGCTTCTTAAAAGTGTTGCTTAAATTATGAACGTTTGGTGAGTTTCCAGGCAACTTTGTAATACTGATTTCTAGCTTAGTTCCATTGTGATCATAAAACAAACTTTGTATAACTTAGCTTTTAACATTGTTAATGTTTGTTGGTGTCTCGGTATTTTCAGATGCTCCATGGGCCTGAAAAGTCTATATATTCTTCTGCTTTTATATAAAATGTGTCAATGTGAATGAAATCAAGTTGGTTTATAGTGCTGTTACTGAGGTAGGAGGTACATGCCCACATGCCCAGCCCCCCAGGGTAAAGCATTTGGAAATTCATTCCCTATGGACTGAAACTCCAAGACAAGAATAGCAGGACAAATAAGGGAGGAGGCTGGGCCTTGCCCAGACCACATATTTCTCATTCCCAAAGTCAGGAGATCTCCTTAACCACAAGTGCGCAGAAAGGCTCCTTGGAGGTCAAAGGAGGAGTAATGTCAAGGGATGTTTTACCCATAAAATTCATCCTGGCTAAGAGATGTGTGCATACACATGGAAAGATCCTGTGATATACCAAATATGGACTGTGAACCAGGCAAATCAAAATGATTGACCAAAGAAGAACTGGAAGAAATGCCCTATATAAGTGATTTAAATTACCCCGAGAGTGCAACCCAGGAACTCTCCCTCTGAATCTGCTAATGTGTTTATCCACATTTACTATTCTTTTTCCTCTTAATATATACTCATAAATAAATAAATAATAAATACTTCACTACTTTCCATCTTTGTGGAAATTCTTTTCAGCAGCCGAAGGGCCAGGGCCCTTGCCCCTGACCACTGGTCTAGTGGCTAGAATCTGGTGCTCTCACCACCACTACTTGGCCTAAATCTCTGGCTGGGAACCCAAGCCCAGCCCCAAGTCATTGCAGACCAAGGTATCTCAAGATCATTCTGATTTTCTTTATCTTTACTGGTATTCTTTCTATTGGTACTAACAATGATTCAAAGAGAATTTGTTGAACTCCCCAGTGATAATTTTATCTTTCTCTTTTTATCAATTAAAAATTGTTTATTTAGTTTCGGCGGTGCTGGGTTTTTGTTGCTGTGTGAGGGTTTTCTTTAGTCGTGGTAGGTGTGGGCTACTCTCTAGTTGCAGTGCGTGGCCTTTTCATTGTGGTGGCTTCTCTTGTTGTGGAGCACGCATGGGCTCTAGCGTGCGTGGGCTTCAGTAGTCGCTGCACATGGGGTTAGTAGTTGTGGCTGGCTGGCTCCAGAGTGCAAGCTCAATAGTTATGGCTTTTGGGCTTAGTTGCCCCACCGCATATGGGATCTTTCTGGACCAGGGATCGAACCCCTGTCTTCTGCATTGCAAGGCAAGGTGGATTCTTAACCACCGGACCACCAGGGAAGCCCCTTCCTTTTATTTCTAATTTATTTGTGTTTTAGTCAAAGGGATTTCTTTTAAAAAAATATTAAACAGCTTTATTGAGGTTTACTTAAGTTAAAAAAGGAAATGTACATATTTATTGTGTACTATTTGATGAATTTAAAGCTATACAAATGCCCATGATACCATCACACAATCAAGGAAATAGACATATCTAGCACCCTCTAGAGTTTCCTATGTCCTTTGTTTTTTCCTTGTTTGTTTTTGGGTAAGAACACAATATAAGAGTTATCCTCATAACAAATTTTGAATTGCACAATGTATTGTAACTATAGGCATGATGTTATATAGCAGATATCTAGAAATTATTCTAGTATAACTGAAACTTTATACCCATGAAAATAAACTCCCTATTTCCTTCAACACTACCTCTAGTAAGTGGTATTGTCTAGTGGCTCAGATGGTAAAGCATATGCCTGCAATGTGGGAGACTTGGGTTCGATCCCTGGGTTGGGAAGATCTCCTGGAGAAGAAAACGGCAACCCACTCCAGTACTCTTGCCTGGAAAATCCCACGGACAGAGGAGCCTGGTAGGCTACAGTCCATGGGGTCACAAAGAGGCAGACATGACTGAGCGACTTCACTTTAAGCGGTATTGTATTCTGTACTTCTATGAGCTTGACTATTTTAGATTCCCAAGTAAGTGGAACCAATGGGTATATATTCAATAGAATATTGAGGAGGTATTGCACTCCCATATTCATAACAACATTATTCACAATAGTCAAGACACGAAAATAGCCCAAGCATCCACTAACAGATAAATGGCAAAGAAAATGGAATACTACTCATTCAGTTCAGTTCAGTCGCTCAGTCGTGTCCGACTCTTTGCGACCCCATGAATCGCAGCACGCCAGGCCTCCCTGTCTTTATCACCAACTCCGGAGTTCACTCAGACTCACGTCCATCGAGTCTGTGATGCCATCCAGCCATCTCATCCTCGGTCGTCCCCTTCTCCTCCTGCCCCCAAGCCCTCCCAGCATCAGAGTCTTTTCCAATGAGTCAACTCTTTGCATGAGGTGGCCAGAGTACTGGAGTTTCAGCTTTAGCATCANTTATGCTGGGAGGGATTGGGGGCAGGAGGAGAAGGGGCCGACAGAGGATGATACGGCTGGATGGCATTACCAACTCGATGGACATGAGCTTGAGTGAACTCTGAGAGATAATGATGGACAGGGAGGCCTGGTGTGCTGCGATGCATGGGGTCGCAAAGAGTCGGAAACGACTAAGTGATGAACTGAATTGAACTGAACTGAATGAAAACTTCAAGTTCATCTTAATTGATAAAACTTATTCCAAAGGAGGAGATTGTATTATCTCAGGTAGTCCTAACATTTTTTTTTCTGGTCCATAGGAAACTCAGGAAAGCTTTATGACTTATATCATTTAAAAGCAAAATGTGAATAGGGTAATATAGTTAAGCCATGCATTATTCTATATGTGATGAAAGACCAATTGCACAGAAAGCTCATTTCAGAAATATTGAGAACTTTTCAGGGAACTTTGCACCACCTACATGTTCACATTCAAAGATGTGGAAGGAGTAAGCATAAATATTTTGTTGAGGCAGACACAATATCCAGGGATGTTGAGTGAATGCTGCTCAAAGAGCTGTTATAAAGAGAGTTTCTTGGCATTTTGAGGGACAAAAACTCCATCTGCAGCTCTGTCTCTGCATGTGCATGTGCATTAATTTGAAAGAAAGGAATAATGTGTCACAGAATACAGCTGGTATAGAGTAAGGTTTGATTGGTACTTTTCATGTCTGATACAAAGTTGATTTTTAAAATATTGTGTCCATATACCTACAAATATTCATTCCAATAGACAAGCATTAATATAACTTTATAAAGAACTGTCAATGAAATTTTCCCCTCAAAATCAAAGAAAACTATCTGTAAGACATTCAGAGCTTAAAGGAAAGTTTAGAAGTTAACTGCATGACAATATTCATAAAAGAATCTCATTTTTACTGTGGTATTTATAAGGTGTTTTCATGATATATTTAAATTAATGTGAATCAGGAGAGATTTAAACTCCTTCTATTCTTATTTACAACAATCTGTAAAATATTAGAGATAAGAGGAAGTAGTAGCTCCACCAGTCCCAGGGACCTGGGCTAAAGAGATGATGAGATATATTCTATTGAATTTAAAAGAGAGGGTATGGAGAAAAGGGAACACTCTTACACTGTTGGTGGAAATGCAAACTAGTACAGACACTTTGGAGAACAGTGTGAAGATTTTTCTTTCTTTTATTTTTTTTAAAATTTTTACTTTATTCTACTTTACAGTAATGTATTGGTTTTGCCATACATTGACATGAATCCACCACAGGTNGGGTTGTTTATTTTTCTGGAATTGAGCTGCATGAGCTGCTTGTGTATTTTGGAGATTAATTCTTTGTCAGTTGCTTCATCTGCTATTATTTTCTCCCATTCTGAAGGCTGTCTTTTCACCTTATAGTTTCCTTCATTGTGCAAAAGCTTTTAGGTTTAATTAGGTCCCACTTGTTTATTTTTATTTTCATTACTCTGGGAGGTGGGTCACAGAGGATCCTGCTGTGATGTACGTCAGAGAGTGTTTTGCCTATGTTTTCCTCTAGGAGTTTTATAGTTTCTGGTCTTATGTTTAGATCTTTAACCCATTTTGAGTTTATTTTTGTGTATGGTGTTAGAAAGTGTCTAGTTTCATTCTTTTACAGGTGGTTGATCAGTTTTCCCAGCACCACTTGTTAAAGAGATTGTATTTTCTCCATTGTATATTCTTGCCTCCTTTGTCAAAGATAGGGTGTCCATAGGTGTGTGGATTTATCCCTGGGCTATTTTCTTCCATTGATCTATATTTCTGTCTTTATGCCAGTACCACACTGTCTTGATGACTGTAGCTTTGTAGTGTAGTCTGAAGTCAGGCAGATTGATTCCTCCAGTTCCATCCTTCTTTCTCAACAGCTTTGGCTATTTGAGGTTTTTTGTATTTCCATACATATTGTGAAATTATTTGTTCTAGTTCTCTGAAAAATATCATTGGTAGCTTGATAGTCTCCCATTAAAGTTATGTTTTCCACTTAATTTTAATGGTAAGACTTAAATATAACCTCTTGACTCAAAATATATAAAATTTCTACCTTCCTTTTAACATAAGGGCCTTACGATGCTTTAACTCCAGTTTCTTTCCATTCTTCTGCCATGTTATTTCCCGGTATTTCATTATATCTTCTTTCAACCTTCCCTCAAATTAGTCTTTATTGTGATTACAATTTGTTCCATACTCCATGTTTTAGTTACCCTATTCTCATTTTAAATTCTATTATGATTAGATAGCAACACTTACTGTCCTGATCTCATCTGCTTTTTTACAAAATTATCTGCAGTTACAGTGAACACTGCCTTGATCATTCTTTTTCTTTTTTAAAATATCTACTTATTCATTTGGCTGTTCTCAATCTTAGTTGTGGCATGTGGGCTCTAGTTCCCCAATCAGGGATCAAAATCGGACCCCCTGCATTGGGAATGTGGACTTTTAGCCACTGAACCACCAAGGAAGTCTCTATTTTTCTTTCCCCTCCATATACTTTTATCACTGTTCTGTACTTAACACTTTTACAAATGAGCCTTTAAATAGAGCTGATAATTGAAAAAATGTACAAAGTTAGTATTTCTTATCAGGGTCAAAATAAATCTAGGAATTTAAAAAATTTTTTAAGTCAACAAATACTTAAAAGATACTTTGAATACTTTAGCGATAACTTCAGTTCAGTTGCTCAGTTCAGTTCAGTTGCTCAGTCGTGTCTGACTCTTTGCAACCCCATGAATCGCAGCATGGGGTTTGCTAAAAGTTTGTTGAGAAATTTTGCATCTATGTTCATCAGTGATATTAGCCTGTCATTTTCTTTTTTGNGCGATAACTTCAGTTCAGTTGCTCAGTTCAGTTCAGTTGCTCAGTCGTGTCTGACTCTTTGCAACCCCATGAATCGCAGCATGGGGTTTGCTAAAAGTTTGTTGAGAAATTTTGCATCTATGTTCATCAGTGATATTAGCCTGTCATTTTCTTTTTTGTGGTGTCTTTGGTCTTGCAGGGTGATGGTGGACTCATAGAATAAGTTTGGAAGTATTTCTTCCTCTACAATTTTTTGGAAGAGTTTGAGCAGGATAGGCATTCAGCTCAGTTCAGTAGCTCAGTCGTGTCCAACTCTTTGTGACCCCATGAATTGCAGCACACCAGGCCTCCCTG
>SJYV01036449.1:1756-20040 GCA_006410875.1 Neotragus pygmaeus | reverse complement strand
TCAGTCTTCTGTCCATCGGAGAAACCACGGTTTCTCTGGAGATGCCCCAGGTGGCGACTCGGGAGATCCAGGCTATTTCCCCACCATCACTGAATCACCTCCCACTTAGGGCCATCTCAGAGTCCTTATCTGGATGTTCTGCATTCAGCAGCTACAAATAGAGCACGCTGTGGGAAATGTTCTGGCTGGGCCTGAGTGCCTCAGTGGCCCCGAAGATAAAAGAAAGTGGAGAAAATCTTCTTGCCCAGTTCCCAGTACCGTGACGACATGGTACATGAGACAGTTTCTGCTTCACATGCAGTTACAGAGGGGTGTCGCCCACCCAAGCCTATGCCATATCTTCGTGTGTGACCGCGTCTTGCGCCTTGTGTTGCATTTAGACGACATCGACTTCAATAGGCAACTCGAAGTTCGTATTTATAAAAACATATTCACTGGAAATTTTTATATTATGAAATCAATCAAAACCATGGACTGACTATATTCTTGGTATCATGGAGATGGTTTCAAAGGAGTTACGTGGGAAAAAAAATGATTATAATACAACTGGTTATAATTCATTTCTGTTACATCTGTGTGCGTGTGTAATGTGATTGTGTGTGAAAGTGAAGTTGCTCATTTGTGTCCGACTCTCTGCGACCCCACCAGGCTGCTCTGTCCATGGGATTTTCCAGGCAAGAGTACTGGAGTGGGTTGCCATTTCCTTCTCCAGGGGGATCTTCCCAACCCAGGGATTGAACCCGGGTCTCCTTCATTGTAGGCAGATGCTTTTACCATCTGAGCTACCAGGGAAGTACAGAGATTGTGTGTATAAAGTCTTAAAGATATACTCAGAAATACTTAAGATATTTTCTGTTTGGTGGTCAGGTTAAAAGTGATTCTGTCTCTTCACTAATGTGGATGCTGTATTTTTCTACAATTTTTTTTTTTTTTTTGTAATAAAAAACACTTGCAGGTAAATATAAGCAAGGGTGTAAAGATAGCTAACACTTTCTTAGGACTTATAACATGCCAGGCACTTTATAACTATGATCCCATTGAACTTACTACAAGCCTTTCATTGGAAATTGACCAAGAGCAACATACAAGCGCAACGTGGCCTTGGAACCCAAGAGATGGCCAGGGCGTCCACACTGACCTCTAATCACGAAACTCAGGAGCTACCTTATTTATTATTATTATTACTATTTCTCATCCATCTGGGTACTCCCCACGCCTCCCCAGAGCCTCTGATATTCCGCAGAGATTTAATGAACTGAAACCCCATTACTTAAGGTCATACCCCAAACATAGCAAACACCCCTCCAAGGCTCCTCCAGCCATGGGATTCTCCAGGCAAGAACACTGGAGTGGGTTGCTATTTCCTTCTCCAGGGGATCTTCCCAACCCCGGGATGGAACCCAGGTCTCCTGCATTGCAGGCAGACTCTTGACTGACTAAACACTGCACGCTTGCTGAATTGAGCCCCATGGAAAACCAAGCAGGAGAGAATTTTTAATTTCCAAGGAAAACTTTATTTTCATTTCAAGTTAACATGACAGTGAGGTTCTGGGAAACCTTCATAGATGCAATCATGTCACAGATTCCATTGTTCAGACACGTGAAAACTACGTTGCCTGTTTCTTCCGTCTATGTCCTTCAGGGCCACCTGACATCTGTTCCCCTTCCTGAAACCTTCATCACCTCTGATACATAAGGTTAAAATTGTGCTTTTCACACCACATTAATGATGTCGTCAAATCAAGCCTGTCAATAGATCACTTAAGCTTTTAAAGTCTGTGAAATGCTACAAATATAACGATTTTTTTTTCTTCAGAAAGAATTTGTTTAAGGCTTTAAAACCCAGAAAGAACAGGACATGCAAGAGATCACACCAGTGGGAATTCAAATTTCCTGTTGTGCATTCCAAGCCAAACTTTCAGTGGTAAACGGTAATTATGATTATTACAAAGAAACCTGATTTTCAAATGTACTAAAACACATTGGAGATCTAAGTTATTTTGAGGCAAATACTTAAAAGCTCATTGTGAGTCTAGAGGTAAACGTATCCTTTGGTGGCTGTTACCGTGTACAGATTAAACAATCGATGCTATACAAAGCTGGGCATTAACAACATCTGCGAAAGTCCTTCCACTGATTTCAGCCTCAAACACCATGTTCTGACATCATAAAATGTCTTGTAAAATCCATGTGCATTGAGTGTGTCCAACTCTAAGCAAACATGGTCATCTTTTAACACAGAAGTTTGTAACAGCGGCTTTAGATAGGTTTTGCCTGATAACAGCAATAATTCTAACCCACTAGTATCATGCTCATGCATTCTTTCATGAGAGTATTTCCTAAAACAACATGACACGCTTTTGGCAAATTTCTGGAATGAGAAATCTGAATTAAGAGAAAGAAGCCTGCTTGCTTTCCAACTCTGAACCATTCCCAGGGAGGCGGAAGGAACCATTTGTTTTTTTTTTTTTTTTTTTAACACAAAGAAAGATTTGCAATCTGAAATAACAGGCTCCTGGTTCATCCACCTCATTAGAACTCACTGAAATGCATTCCATTTTTACAGGTGAGTAATACTCCACTGTGTATATGTGCCAAGTGAAGTAAGTCAGAAAGAAAAAGACAAACACTGTATATTAACACATTTATACGGAACCTAGAAAGATAGTATCGACAATCTTACACGCAGGGTAGCAAAGGAGACAGAGATGTTCTGTTCTGTAGGAATTCTGTTCTGCAGGGCTCTGTGGGAGAAGGGGAGGGTGGGATGATTTCAGAGGACAGCATGTAAACATGTATATTACCATATGTGAAATAGATGACCAAGGAAACTTTGATGCATGAAGCTGGGCATTCAAAGCCAGTTCTCCGGGACAACCCAGAGGGAGGAGTAGGGAAGGAGGTGGGGGGCGGTTCAGGATGGGGGGACACATGGTCACCTGTGGCCGATTCATGTGGATGTATGGCAAAGACCACCACAATATGGTGAAGTCATTATCCTCCAAGTGAGATTAATTAATTAATTTTAAAAATTCTGAAATAGCAGAGGAGGAGCTCCAGAGATGCTGTCGAAACTTAGACATTGTTCAGCAGGGACAAAGACGGAAGGCAGAGACCACGGTCAGAGAGCCGGAGACACGCTTACACACAGTTTTCTCCAAAGTGCCTGGGCGGCGGGGTCCACGCGTCCAGAGGGGCAGAGTGTTCCACTGACCCTCACTCCCGTGGGTCAAGAAAACCCCTGAGCCAAGAGCAGATAGAGGCTGAGACATGTTTGCTACAGAAATGAAAGAGAGGCAGCGGGACCACAGCTCCCGTGAACAGATCCTCGCCACACTGGGGGAGTGCGTATAGTGTCTGAAGGTCACCGAGGTAGTCTCCACTCAGGGGAACTCTGTGCCCAGAGGGGCTGGTGGTCCGGACTTGGGAACTCTCTCCAGCTGTGCCCCTCTCTCCCAGTCTCCTCCGTGACCCTGCTAGGCTAGGCCTCACCCCTGCATTCCTGACGTCGCAGGAAATGTGATTCAAACAGAAGCGTGAATGTCACGACCGACACGAGGCACAGATACTGCTTATCCGCAGGGTCAGGCCAACAAAACACAAGGACGGGCGTGAACCACCATTCTCTAGTCATGAAATTCCGCGTGAAGATGTCACGGGTATGGGTCGTGGACTGCTTATGTGTGATTGCTGGGTCATGGACTGCTTATGTCTGATTGCTCGTGTCTTCATGGGTATGGGTCGTGGACTGCTTATGTCTGATTGCTCGTGTCTTCAAGGCTATGGGTCATGGACTGCTTATGTCTGATTGCTCGTGTCTTCGTGGGTATGGGTCATGGACTGCTTATGTCTGACTGCTAGTGTCTTCATGGGTATGGGTCGTGGACTGCTTATGTCTGATTGCTGGGTCATGGACTGCTTACGTCTGATTGCTCGTGTCTTCGTGGGTATGGGTCATGGACTGCTTATGTCTGACTGCTAGTGTCTTCATGGGTATGGGTCGTGGACTGCTTATGTCTGATTGCTGGGTCATGGACTGCTTATGTCTGATTGCTCGTGTCTTCGTGGGTATGGGTCATGGACTGCTTATGTCTGACTGCTAGTGTCTTCATGGGTATGGGTCGTGGACTGCTTATGTCTGATTGCTGGGTCATGGACTGCTTATGTCTGATTGCTCGTGTCTTCGTGGGTATGGGTCATGGACTGCTTATGTCTGACTGCTAGTGTCTTCATGGGTATGGGTCGTGGACTGCTTATGTCTGATTGCTGGGTCATGGACTGCTTATGTCTGATTGCTCGTGTCTTCGTGGGTATGGGTCATGGACTGCTTATGTCTGACTGCTAGTGTCTTCATGGGTATGGGTCGTGGACTGCTTATGTCTGATTGCTGGGTCATGGACTGCTTATGTCTGATTGCTCGTGTCTTCGTGGGTATGGGTCATGGACTGCTTATGTCTGACTGCTAGTGTCTTCATGGGTATGGGTCGTGGACTGCTTATGTCTGATTGCTGGGTCATGGACTGCTTATGTCTGATTGCTCGTGTCTTCGTGGGTATGGGTCATGGACTGCTTATGTCTGACTGCTAGTGTCTTCATGGGTATGGGTCGTGGACTGCTTATGTCTGATTGCTGTGTCTTCGTGGGTATGGGTCGTGGACTGCTTATGTCTGATTGCTGGGTCATGGACTGCTTATGTCTGACTGCTCGTGTCTTCGTGGGTATGGGTCATGGACTGCTTATGTCTGACTGCTAGTGTCTTCATGGGTATGGGTCATGGACTGCTTATGTCTGATTGCTGTGTCTTCGTGGGTATGGGTCGTGGACTGCTTATGTCTGATTGCTGGGTCATGGACTGCTTATGTCTGATTGCCTGTGTCTTCGTGGGTATGGGTTATGGACTGCTTATGTCTGACTGCTCGTGTCTTCATGGGTATGGGTCATGGACTGCTTATGTCTGACTGCTAGTGTCTTCATGGGTATGGGTCGTGGACTGCTTATGTCTGATTGCTCGTGTCTTCAAGGCTATGGGTCATGGACTGTTTATGTCTGATGCCTGTGTCTCCCCCACCCCAAACACCCCATCCCAGTGAAATATCGTACATTTCACACACCAATAATTCTGAATCTGTTAGAGGGGATTTCTTGTACTGCAGAATCTCTGAAGCTGGACTCTTAGTTCAGAAATGCCGTTCACCCAAGGGACAGCAGAAGGCAAACAGCGTGCTACAAATAACGGGCTGGAAACACACGGATGACGGGCTGGAAACACACGGACCGGAGAGGTGTGTCTCAGCTTCGACGTTCGCTGAGAGAGCCCGCGAAAAGGCGGTCGCACAAAACACATCTGCCAGTCTCTGCTGCTTCTCCTTCAACAGTGATGAGCTTCTAAATACTGCAGACTTCTCAAAGAAAGACACATATCCACGTACAAGCGTGGATAGCCTGAAGAGTGTTTCATACGTATTTGCAAATAATACTGACAGTAATCGCCTTTCAGAACCAGAAGATGGCAACTGAACCATCATCCGTGATTGGGCAAGATGCTCTTTGACGCAGGGTGAAAAAGTGGCACGTGTTAGATTTCAGTAAACACTTAGCATTTGATTCACTCTCACGCGATGCTCTCTAGGGGAAATCCTGGTGGCCAGTGCATCAGGTCAGCTGTGGAGTAAGCGATGCCTTCAGCCGTGGATCACGCTGTCTGAGAGGTCAGCAGCTCACCTGTGCCCTTTCCTGCCCTCCCCTGCACGGATGTTGGATACTCATTGCCCAGTCGTCCGTCCACGTGAACAATTGGCCTCGGAAGACGTGAGTAACATCTGTGTCTCTGTTTATTGCAAACGTTGATTCCCTCCCCCGCCCCTGCCCCTGCCCCCCGGGGAGGAGGGGGGGGACAGGTGTGTGTGTTTGTGGAAGGGGGTCTTGATGGAGCCTCCAGATGCGTGGGGAGGAGCGAGGCGGCCAGGACTGCCTTCCTCCAGGGTCGATCCTGGGCATTCATCTCTGATGCTGCCGGCGGGGTGCCCCCCCAACCCTGTGCACCCCTAGACGCTGCCGATAATGGCTAAGGGCTCTGTCTCCCATCCTGATCCTCCCGGTCACACTGGCAGGACAGCCCCGGTGACGAGCAACACAGCTGCAACCACGGCTTCCAGATCATGTTCCCCAGGGACAGCTGGTTGGGGACGTCCTGAAGGGTTCGGGTGTGGCGGGCTGCCGCCTCCTGCATGGCCTCCAGGATCTCCTGGAACCGCGGCTCCGATGTCGGGGTTAACGGGTTTCTCTCCCGGGGGTCTCTGGAAATCTCAAACAGCAGGGGCGGGTCGTGGTAGGTGACGTACTGCCCGTGACAGAAACACACGTGGGTGTGAAAGCATCCGTTGGCGCCCTCGGGGGAGAACTTGGGGGTGAAGAAAAAGGCTTTCCAGATGGACGTGCCTGTGGTGGGACAAGCAGAGAAGCGGGTGTGGTGGGAACAGGGTCATCGCAGTCACCCCCAAGGAGAGCGTGCATGGAAAGGCACCTTCTGGCGGCTTCAAGAAGGCAGAGACTCAGCTATGGACGGACCGCATTCATCACACTTAAGGCTCAAAACAGAATAAGCATCATAAGTGAAGTCACGCGAAGTCGCTCAGTCGTGTCCGACTCTTTGCGACCCCATGGACTGTAGCCTACCAGGCTCCTCCGTCCATGGGATTTTCCAGGCAAGAGTACTGGAGTGGATTGCCATTTCCTCCTCCAGGGGATCTTCCCGACCCAGGAAATGAACCCGGGTCTCCCGCATGGCAGGCAGACGCTTTACCGTCTGAGCCACCAGGCAAGGCCAAGTTCATAGCTAAAAAGAAAAAAGAAACACCAAGAAAACATGAGTTGTTATCTGACTGCCAAAGAGGAAAAGATAAAGCTGATTATGCAACAGCTGCTAAGTCGCTTCAGTCGTGTCCGACTCTGTGTGACCCCATGGATAGCAGCCCACCAGGCTCCCCGTCCCTGGGATTCTCCAGGCAAGAACACTGTCTGTTATGATGCAAAAACGGATTTTTTTTTGACCTCGCCTCTAGGGGGAGCCCGCAAGCTGCAACCACTGAAGCTGTGGGCCCAAGAGCCCACAATGAGAGAGGCCCCCGCAATAAGCCCATGCGCCACAATTAGAGAAAGCACCCTCCCCCCGACACACACAGCAACAAAGACCCAGGGCATCCAGAAATAAATAAAATAAAAAGTTTAGAAAATATAAGTGTTGTGTTCCGTTTGTTGCTGCTGATCAGTCGCTTGGGCGTGTCCAACTCTTTGCGACCCCATGGACTACAACACCCCAGGCCTCCCTGTCTATCAGCAATTCCTGCAGCTTGCTCAAACTCATGTGCCTTGAGTCAGTGATGCCATCCAACCATCTCATCCTCTGCCATCCCCTTCTCCTCCCGCCTTCAGTCTTTCCCAGCATCAGGGTCTCTTCCAATGACTAGACAATGTTAAAATTTTAGAAAAAAAAAATTGATTTACAAACAAATAATTGTGAAATGATTGATTTACTGTTTATCTTACGATGTTATGACTTTCTGAGAGCTGGCCCTGATAGACGTCTAGAAACTGCTTCCTGGGTAGAAAAAGGTGGCCAATGAAAACAGAGTGGACATGTATAAACCAGAGGAAATTAGGTTCGGACTGAAAATGTCCTTTTCCGCTTTATCCTTCCAGCTTTTTTGTAGAAAACCATAGAGAGTGGCCCCCTAGAAAGCATCACACACCTACTTAATTCACTCTGATCATCTGTTTGTGTCATGGAAACGGTGGTTTTGTAATTGCACGTATTGAGTGCTCACCCACGGATCAAATGCAGAATATTAATGGACATCGGAAGACAATTAGCACAGGTGTCCACATTCTCCCCCAAAAGCCCCTGACCCCTGACAAGTATATCCGAGGGCGAGTAAGGGTAAATATTCCCTGAAGGAGGGCATGGCAACCCACTCCAGTATTCTCGCCTGGAGAATCCCATGGACAGACGAGCCTGGTGGCCTACAGTCCATGGGGTCACACAAAATTGGACATGACTGATTGACTGAGCATGCATACACACAGGTTTAAGGACCAGTCAGTAAATAAACATTAAGCATTCTCACAGGGAGCAGACATGTAGCTCGGACACGTGTAGACTTAAGAATTAATTTTTCTGAAGATTTGTTCGGTATGCCATTGAGGTGTCTGCCTTCATATCGCCCAATCTGGATTTTTAAAACGTTTTTATAAAAAGATATATTGTGCATTCTCTGTATAATTTCTTTAGACCACTTTGGGTTTGCTCAAATGTGTTTTGTTGTATGTGCCAGGATCCTCTGTCCTTGGAATTTTCGAGGCAAGAATATAGTGGCGCAGGTTGCCATGCCCGCCCTCAGGGCATCTTCCTGACCCAGGGACTGAACCTGCATCCCTTGCGTCTCCTGCATTGGCAGGAAGGTTCTTTCCCACTGTGCCACCTGGGAAAGCCTAGGTTTATAGGATACGAAGCCTCAGCTCAGGATCTGTTCTGTGGTTCACCAGGAAACCAGGAATCGACGCTGTGAAAGGTGTCATTTCAACAGAAAGGAGGCACCTACTGTCACCTTGCATTTCTAATACGTCTATTTAATCCTGTGTTTCACATTTATTTTGATGACGTATTTCATCTGGGATTTCTCCATATGCTACTAAAAAAATTGTTGAGTTAAAAATTTTTTTGTTTGTTTATTGTTAAAATCCCAGTGCACTCTGAAAAAGGTTGTTTTCTGTCTTTGTCATAGACAAATATTTTGACCACCACAGAATCTTAAACTCAGCTACAATTGAGATTCAATGACCAGAGGAAGGAATTATTAAACTTCATAGGGAAACTACAGGCAGCATTTTTTCAAAAACAAAAGTTTTCTACATAGTGATGGCAACAATCATTTGAATTCGGTTTAAATGATGCTTCAAAATTTAAGAGAAAGTGAAAGTCACTCAGTCGTGTCTGACTCTTTGGGACCCCTATGGAGTTCTCCAGGCCAGAACACTGGAGTGGGTAGCCTCTCCCTCCTCCAGGGGATCTTCCCAACCCAGAGATGGAACCCAGGTCTCTTGCATTGCAGGCGGATTCTTTACCAGCTGAACCTCCAGAGAAGCCCAAAATTTAAGAGAGTTACTTATTAACAGTTGCAGGACGGCTTTGTCATTCTCATACAAAGTGCTATGGAGCGCACTATTTACCTCTGAAACATGTTTATGTAGACTCACAGCCTAACAGGGGTCTCCTCTGGTGGCTCAGAAGGTAAAGAGTCTGCCTGCAATGCGGGAGACCTGGGTTCAATCCCTGGGTTGGGGAAGATCCCCTGGAGGAGGGTAAGGCAACCCACTCCAGTATTCTTGCCTGGAGAATCCCACGGACAGAGGAGCCTGGTGGGCTACAGTCCATGGGGTCACAAAGAGTCAGACACGACTGAGTGACTAATACTTTCACAGGTTAAAAAAAACCAGTGACTCACTTTCTTTTCATTCACAAGAAAAGAAAGCTTCCGGTCCTTTGACTAAGTGGCAAATAGAATTTAAGTGAGAACAGCCTGACTCCTGAGCTGGATCCCGAATTCAGCCCTTTCCAAGCTTCAAATAAGCGAAGGTGCCCTAGGATTCCCTGGGGCTCTGAGGGGAGTGTGTGGAACCCAGGACGGGCACCGCTGTTGTGATCTTGATCGCTTTCAGAGACTCGGCCACAAGAAAGGGTTCCGAGGTCCCTTGGCCGACAGGCCTCGAGAATGAGCACGCAGGGTCCCCAAGAACAAATGGGGATGATGCAAAGCCCACTGAGCTGTCCACGGAGGCAACAGAAGAACATTCTGCAGATAAAGGCTGCTTAATCCCTCCTAACAGATGCCAGTCTGCTCTGCAAATCACATCCCCCTTCACGCAAGGATTCTTGTGGGTCTACACCCATGACCAGCCTCCTGGGGACACATCGCTTACTCTGAGCTCGGAACTCTGAGCTTGTCTTGGTGGCTCACTGAGTACAATCTGCATGAACTCTCCCACTCCTTCTGTTGGCTCTGACAGGGTGGGGTTCCAGCCCCAGCTATGCGATCTCCTAGCTGTGGGATGCTGGGCGTGGCTGTTAACCTCTCAGGCTCCCATCTCCTTTTCTGATTTGCTGTTGCTTAGCCGCTCGGTCCTGTCCGACTCTTTTGCGACCCCATGGACAGTCGCCCACCAGGCTCCTCTGTCCATGGGATTCTCCAGGCAAGAATACTGGAGTGGGTTGCCATTCTCTTCTCCAGGGGATCTTCCCCGACCCAGGGATCGAACCCAGGTCTGCATTGCAGGCAGACTCTTTACCTTCTGAGCCACCCGGGAAGCCCCCTCTTTGAATGTAAAGCTGCCAGCAATCTAAGACGAGACCACTGCTTTCCAGCTATTCTTCAACCTGTTCCCACTGCAACACAAGTGTTAAGACACTTTTTTCCATCCCCGCCATCTTCAGGATTCTTAAAGAACATGAACAAACAAAATTTAAAGGGCTTCCACACACTAACTCTTAATTTATCACTGACGTTTTGATGGCCCTTGATGAATGTGGTTGAACTGCTTGTCTTGGCCAGATTAATTTCATATGCATGGGGGACTCCGTGTATATATCACAGCAGCCAAATATAGTCATTAGGGGGTTTTGGTCTTAGCAGCGTTTCCCGCTACAAACTGCCACCTTGGAGTGCTGTGAGAGGCATCGTACGGGGTTTCCTGATGGCTCAGTGGTAAACAGTCCACCTGCCAACGCCGGGGACACAGGCTGGATCCCTGATTCGGGAAGCTTCCCACGTGCCTCGGGGCAACCAAGCCCAGTAGCCACAGCTTCTGAGGCCGCGCGCTGCAGCTACTGAGGCTCACAGACCCAAGAGGCTGTGCTCCACAACAATATAAAAGCAGGCTTCAGCGAAGCAAGATTGGCCCTCATGGCAAAGGAGACCCAGCACAGACAAAGAAAAGAAAATCATCTTTTTTTTTTTTTAAAAAAAAGAAGCATTTCAAAGACTGCTCTCTTTCCCCCCGCTGTAAGCCACCCATACCGTCCCCTGGGACCCTCAGCTGACCCCCTCGGGAATCTTGATGTCATCTACTGAACGTGATACAGGGAAGGGCGGACTTCGGTTCCTCCTTGGATCTGTTTCTTTGCCTTTAACCTTTCTTCTTCATTGCTTTGATTATTCTAATCATTCATTGGAAGGACTGTTGCTAAAGTTGAAGCTCCAACACCTAAAGTGAAGAGCCAACTCGTTTGAAAAGACTCGGATGCTGAGAGAGACTGAGGGCAAAGGAGAAGGGGACGACGGAGGACGAGATGGTTGGATGGCATCACCGATCCGATGGACATGACTTTGAGCAAGCTCTGGGAGTTGGTGATGGACAGGGAGGCCTGGCGTGCTACAGTCCATGGGGTCGCAAAGAGTCGAACACGACTGAGTGACTGAACTGAACTGAACTGAACTGACGTTAGTTCAGCCTCAGCCTTCAATGTGCTGTAGCTGACCCTTCAGATTGAGCTTGTGATCTTCAGATAAAGAAGGGTATCCAACAAACACCCACAAAAACCAGCTCAGCCTTTCTTATGCCATTTAATTCCTAAGATAAAAGTAGCTGTAATTAGAACGTTCTCTCTGCTACCCACTCCCGTATCCTTGCCTGGAGAATCCCCTGGACAGAGGAGCCTGGCGGGATACAGTCCATGGGGTCACAAAGAGTCAGACACGACTTAGCTGCTGCACTTACTTTATAGACTTAAGTTCATCTTCTCAAAACTCTGCACCACAATACCAGAGCCAAAAACATCTACCAGTCTGTTAAGACACATTCGACCATAAAATCCAGTTGCCATTACATTGACTTTATACTAACACGGATGCCTAAGTCAAAACTGAAAGCCACACTTTTTAAATACATGCTGAACAGGAAATTTAAGCTCCAAATTCCCATCATCACGTAACCAAAGTTATCCGTGTCCTCATAATGCTTTCATAAGTTCTCCTAAAATGTAACAGGAATGATGATCTCAGATGATGATCAAGTTAAGCCATTCAATGTGCTGAGACAACTAAATTACAGAATCATTAGAATTATAGAATTATTCAATGATGGAGAAGACAGTGTAGATAAAAGCTGAAAGGGATTCATGTTTTAAAAGAGTAGACAGTGTTCTGGCTCTGATCTTTCAGAAGAATGAGTTTTTAACAAGTCTGGAATTGTAAGGTAATGAAAGTGTCCGTAGCTCAGTCCTGTCCCTCTTTGCCACCCTGTGGACTTCAGCCCCTCAGGTTCCTCTGACCGTGGGATTTTCCAGGCAAGAACACTGGAGTAGGTTGCTATTTCCTTCTCCAGGGGGATCTTCCTGACCCAGGGACCGAACCCGTGTTTCCTGCATTGCAGGCAGATTCTTCACCGTCTGAGCCACCAGGGAAGCCCAGATACATCATCATTTTTAAGACCAGTGCTCACTCTTAGGGAAAAAAATAAATGAAGACTTCTCGTCACCTCAATGGGCTGAGACAACCAAGCTACAGAATCATTAAAATTACAGAATTGTTCAGTTATTATAGAGAAGACACTGTCTATAAAAGCTAAAAGAGATTCATATTTTAAGAAAAGGAACAGCATTCTGGCCCTAATGTCCAATTATTATGGAGAATACATTGTGTATAAAAGCTGAAAGGGATTCATGTTTTAAAAGAGTAGAAGCAGCATTTTGGCTGTAACGTTTTGGAAAAAAATGAGTATTTAAGAAGCCTGCAATTGTAACAGGTCACGAAAGCATCAATTGCTCAATCATGTCCGATTTTTCGCGACCTCTTGGACTGTATGTAGCCCACCAGGCACCTCTGTCCATGGGATTCTCCTGGCAAGAACACTGGAGTGGGTTGCCATTCCCTTCTCCAGGGTGGTCTTCCCGATCCAGGAATGGAACCTGCGTCTCCTGCTTTATAGGTGGGTTCCTCACTGTCAGAGCCACCAGGGAAATGTAGGCATCCAACCTCATCAAGACAAACACGAGCTGGATCTCCCCAACTCTGCCACTCCATTCTAGTAGACGGGTACCAGGGTCCTGCTGGGAAGCTCCAGCTTCTCTGAGCGAGGAACACGGTCGACATCTGCTGTGTCCGCTAGTTGCCGGGGTGTAGACGCTCCCCACAAGGCTGACGTCCAGGTAGGAACGTGTTCCTCACAAGCTGGTGAGATTCCTCAGCCGCCAGGGGCTGACTCTGGCTCACTGCTGCCCCGGCCCTATACTTACAAACCCTGAGCCTAAATGTGTCTCTTCTTTTCTAACCAAGTACCTGGAGCTCAAGATCCTTTGGAGCTCAAGGTGGCAATACTCTTGCCTCTAAGAATTACAGAAAGCGTCCCGCAGGTGGTGGTGACCACAATCTCCTACGACCACAGATCTCAGGTGATCCAAGCCCATCTCTTCTAAACAGTACTAGCTCAACGTCTGTGAATTGTCCACAGTCTCCTGCCAACATAGATCTGAGATGATCCAAGTGATGTCCCCCACCTAGGACTGGTTCCGGGTCTCTGCTAACCCACAGACTCTTGCTGAAGCGAAAACAGAGCGGGACCTTAAGGTCCTCAGCCTGCCTTCAGTCTGTGCAAAGCCTTGAGCCAAAGAATAAGTTTAGTCAGAGTTCAAGCACATTCAAGGAAAGCTCAAAGGCTTTATGGAGAAGGGAATGGCAACCCACTCTAGGATTCTCGCTTGGGGAATCTCATGTACAGAGGAGCTTGGCGGGCTGCAGTCCATGGGGTTTCAAAGAGTCGGACACGACTGAGCGACTTCACTTTCACTTTTCACTTTCATGCACTGGAGAAGGAAATGACAACACACTCCAGTGTTCTTGCCTGGAGAATCCCAGGGATGGGGAAGCCTGGTGAGGTACAGTCCACGGGGTTGCAAAAAGTCAGACATGACTGCAGTGACTTAGCACCAAAGGCTATATAGATAATATTCTGAACCAGGTCTCATGAGCTGCTTTATACATAGTGAAACCCCCACTGGGGGGAAGACGTTAACTCCATGACAATCAGACTGTAACCATGATCTAACCTGCCCCAATTCCCAGAACTGGTCTCAAAGAAATGGAAACCAGTCAACCCTGGGAGTGAAGAGACTACGCTGTACTCTGCTAAGTCATCTCAGTCCTGTCTGACCCTTGGCGACCCATGGACTGCAGCCCTCCAAACTTCTCTGTCCGTGGCATTCTCCAGGCAAGAATCCTGGAGTGGGTTGCCATTCCCTCCTCCAGGGGATCTTCCCCCTCTAGGGAGCGGACCCACGTCTCCTATGCGTCCTGCATCGGCAGCTGGGCTCTTTACTGCTAGCACAACTGATGTTACTGCTGCTGCTGCTGCTGCTAAGTCGCTTCGGTCGTGTCTAACTGCATGACCCCATAGACGGCAGCCCACCAGGCTTCCCTGTCCCTGGCATTCTCCAGGCAAGGACACTGGAGTGGGTTGCCATTTCCTTCTCCAATGCATGAAAGTGAAAAGTGAAAGTGGAGTCGCTCAGTCGTGTCTGACTCTGCGACCCCATGCACTGCAGCCCACCAGGCTCCTCCATCCACGGGATTTTCCAGGCAAGAGTGCTGGAGTGGGGTGCCATTGCCTTCTCCGCCACTGATGCCAGTGGGACTGAAAGATGAACTGTACCTAAAAGAATCAAGATGATCCTGATCAGGCCACTGAGGATCAGTTTCGAAATGACATTCAGGGCTGACTGTGCTGTTTCTGCAAGGAACCCCCCTCCCTCGGTCTCTAAAAGCTTTTACATTCTGACTGTCAGGGAGTCAGCCTTTGGACAGATGTCCCCCGCCCCTGCCCCTGGCTGAGAGCATCCCAAATAAAGCAAACTCTTCCTTCCCACCACCTGCCCTCTTCAGTGGCTTTTGAGCGTCCAGCAGCCAGACTCCACTTTCGATTACGAGATGATCTAAGCCATCTCTTCCAACTAGCACTCATGCACTACTAATAATCCGCTCCTGTAGTACTAGTAATCTAAATGCAGGGCCGCCTCTTCCAACCAGGCTCACACTAGCAATCCTCACAGGCAAGGGCCGCTTCCTGAAACAAGTCTGCATTCCTGGCTGTGTGCCCAGCCTGCAGCTCCCCCGTGACCGAAGAGGCAAGCAACTTCCGGGCAGAGAACTCAGTATATTTTGCCCACCGACAAGCGTCCAGTCCTGCAGGTGCCACCCAGTAGATGCTCACGTGTAGAACAAATGAGCAGATACAGATACTGAGCAAACAGCTGCAGGGAGCCACGAGGCTCAGCCACAGTGGCCACCACCGAGCCTGAGCTCCAGGGCACGCTCTCCAAAGGAGACAAGATTAAAAAAATGAAACCCATAGTTTCCTCAGACCCGTTGACGAGATGGATGATTCCGGCATTGAGAGACTCATTTTCTCTCCTCTGTCGCTTGCTCGAGGCAGAAGACAGTATGAGCTGCTTAAGAGGAAATGTCCTTGTGCCTGTCTCTGCAGCAAATGTGATCCCCGTGCCTGCTGCCTCTCAGCATCTGGGTCTGGTTTTTCTCACTTACCCCCTATTTTCTGCCCCTTCCTGTTTATCCCTCCACATAACTGTGTTTCCCCAGCCCCTGAACCAATATGTTCCTTCCGGCCCCTCTAAGTGGAGGCGGCTGGCTTTACTTAAATGCAGTTCGGCAAGGTTCAGGATGTCTTTAAATAGCCAAGAGCCCCGGAAGCTTGGTTCTTTCTCTCAGGCTCAGTATAAAAGGAAGCAGGAACGTGGACACACTGCTACGTTTAAGACACATAACCGACAAGGACCTACTGTATAGCACAGACAACCCTGCCCAGTATTATGCAGCAAGCTACATGGGAAGAGAATGTGCAAAGGAACAGATGCGTGTTCGTGTATCACTGAATCACGGCGCTGTGCACCAGAAACCAAGGTCACACCGTTCATCAAGTATACGTCAATATAAAATAAGCTAAAAAACAAGGAGATGGGGAGGACCACATCTATCCTTTATGAGATGGCTCAGATTTAAAAGAGATGGTTGGATGGCATCACCGACTCAATGGACATGAGTCTGAGTAAACTCTGGGAGTTGGTGATGGACAGGGAGGCCTGGAGTGCTGCAGTCCATGGGGTCGCAAAGAGTTGGACACGACTGAGCGACCAAACCGAACTGAACTTATTCAGATTTAAACGCTGCCAGCTGTTTAGTCACCAAGTCACGTTCGACTCTTTGCGACCCCATGGACTGCAGCCCGCCAGGCTCCTCTGTCCGTGGGATTTCCCAGGCAAGAGTACTGGAGTGGGTTGCCGTTTTTCCTCCTCCAAAAATACTGCCAATTAATCTAAAAAAGAGACAGCATGCCTATGGATGTTAGGAGTGATGGGCACATGGATGAGATAGGTAAATAAGGTCCTTCCCAGCCTAGAATTGTGAGCATGCGGTTTTGCTACATTCATCTTCCAGAAGCTATCAGAAGGAAGTCATACAGATTTAAACTGTAAAATCTTCCAGAAGTTACCTCAGGGAACTCTTCCAGATTTAAAGGATAAACTTTCAAGGGTAAACCTGGTCTGATTTCTGTGGACAAAGGAAGGATCACAATCTTCCACTTGAAAAATAATGGAGCAGCTGCTCTTTATATGATGTCTTGGGTAACTTGGCTGGGGGACGAGGATGGGGTCAGGACTGCACTGAAATCCAGTATGAGAATCCCCTGAATTTAAGAATGAGCCACCAGCTGGAGGCGTGGTGACCAGATGCTCTGGGAGAATCTCGCGTCTGGGAGCAGAACCAAAACATGCTACAGAAAAGGAGAGCTTCATTCCCTCTCTCAAGAGGCCCCTGAGAGTCTAACATCAGCGTCGATCTCTAAGATATACAGTAGGGGTATAAAAGGTTCTGGGTTCCCACAGGCGCCTAGGCATCTCAGTGATGTGACGGTGTTGGTTCAGTCAGTCAGTCATGTCCCACTCTCTGCGACCCCATGGACTGCAGCACGCCAGGCCTCCCTGCCCATCACCAACTCCCAGAGTTTGCTCAAACTCATGTCCATTGAGTGGGTGATGCCATCCAACCATCTCACCCTCTGTCGTCCCCTTCTCCTCCTGCCTTCAATCTTTCCCAGCATCAGGGTCCTTTCTAAAGAGTCAGTTCTTTGCATCACGTGTCCAAAGTACTGGAGCTTCAGCTTCAGCAGCAGTCCTTCCAATGAATCTTGAGGACCGATTTCCTTTAGGATGGACCGGTTGGATCTCCTTGTACTGCAAATTTACGTTTACACGTATGAAAACCAGATGCGGAGCTGTTGCTACACGTTTGATCATAACTAGATTCCACGTGGTCCTTTAGGCTCGTTACAAGTGCCCCCGTTGGGATGTCCGTGGTGGTTCAGTGGTTAAGAATCCGCCTGGCCATGCAGGAGACGCAGGTTTGAATCCTGGTCCGGGAAGATCCCGGTTGCCGTGGAACAACTGAACCTGTGTGCCTCAACTACTGAACCCATGCTTGAGAGCCAGGGAGCCGCAATTATTGAGCTCACCGGCTACAACCACTGAACGCTGAGTGCCCTACAGCCGGTGCTCTGCCACAAGAAAACCCACTGTAATCAGAACCCTGTGAACTGCGAGTAGAAAGTGGCCTCTGCTCACCGAAACTAGAGAAAGCCTCCACAAAGCCACAGAGACCCAGTGCAACCAAAACCACATACCTGAAGAAAGAAAACTGTTAATAAAAGGAAATGCACTTTTATATCTGCTGTCAGCAGACCCAAAGTATTGACTACATCTTGTCACCGACACAGACGTAAAACACACTGGGTCTGCGAACCACGACAGCATCAACGCATCTGAGCGTTGTCTTAAACGTCTACGGCTAGCAGACACACAGAGAGAATGTGACCGAACAGATCGACAGATCGGCGGGGGACGACCTGCCGCCTTTGAGGCTCAGGGGACAAGGTCAGGGAGACATCTGAAAGCCACCCAGCACTGGTGCAGAGCTAGAAGACCGCAGGCAGGGGAGAGATGGCGTTTGAGGGGCATCGTGGGAGGTGGGTAAGCATTAACCAGGAAGGAAAAGAAAGTCGCTCCAAGCAGAGGGGACCGCCAGCGGAGACAAGCCGTGCCAGAGCAGAGGGGCTCTTGGGCAGAAACTCAGACAGGAGGTGGGCCCAGGAGACGCAGCCGGGTGGCTGGCGAAGCGGGAAGGAAGCAGCTTCAGAGCCCTGCAGACCCCCTGGCATGTCCTCTCCCC
>SJYV01036446.1:360426-447666 GCA_006410875.1 Neotragus pygmaeus | reverse complement strand
ATTCCGCATTCCAAGGCCAAATTTGCCTGTTACTCCAGGTGTTTCTTGACTTCCTACTTTTGCATTCCACTCCCTTATAATGAAAAGTACATCTTTTTTGTGTGTTACTTCAAAAAGGTCTTATAGGGCTTCATAGAACCGTTCAACTTCAGCTTCTTCAGCATTACTAGTTGGGGCATAGACTTGGATTACTGTCATATTGAATGGTTTGTCTTGAAAATGAACAGAGATCATTCTGTCATTTTTGAGATTGCATCCAAGTACCAAGGACTCTAGCCCCATCCAATTCCTCCGTCCATGGATTTCCCAGGCAAGAATACTGGAGTGGGCCCATTTCTTTCTCCAGGGGATCTTCCTGACCCAGGGACCTAACTCATGTCTCTTGCCATGGCAGGCAGGTTCTTTACCAGGGAAGCCCACAACTACTTGTTATATGTATTTTTTTTTTTGATGATAGCCATTCTGACAGGTATGATGTGATATCTTATTGTGACTTTGATTTGTATTTCTCTAATGATTAGCCATGTTGAACATCTTTTCATGTGTCCCTTAGCCATACATATGTCTTCTTTGAAAAAAAAATTTCGTTCAAATTTTCTGCCATTTTTTGCTTTTTTTTTTTCTTTCTGATATTCATTTGTATGAACTTCTTGTATGTGTCGGATATTAACCCCTTTATCAGTCAAATAATTTACAAATATTTTCTCTCATTTTGTAGGAAGTCTCTTCCTTCTGTCGATGGTTTCCTTTGCAATGAAAAAGCTTTTAAGCTTAAGTATGCCTAATTTGTTTATTTTTTGCTTTTATTTATTTTACCTTGAGAAACTATTCCAAGAGAATACTGCTACAATTTATGTCAAAGAATATTTCACCTCTCATCTCTCCTAGGAGTTGTGTTGTTTTGGATCTTATATTTAGGTCTTTAAACCATTCTGAGTTTATTTTTGCAGATGGTGTGAAGGAGTCTTATAATTTCCTTAACTTTAAAAATTTTGAAGTCAACCTTTTATTAAAGTTAAATTTCATTGTTTAATTCTTTATTTTGTACTGAGATATAGCCAGTTAACAATTTTGTGATAGCTTCAGGTGAACAGTGAAGGGGCTCAGCCATATGTATACATATATCCCTTCTCTCCCAAACTCCCCTCCCATCCAGGCTGGCATATAACATTGATCAGGGTTCCATGTGCTGTACAGTAAGTATTTTTTGGTTATCCATTTTAAAATATAGCAGTCTGTACATGTTAATGCAACTCTTCAGTTTTCCCAGCACCACTTGTTGAAAAGATTAGTCTTTTCTCCATTGTGTATTATTGCCTGCTTTATAGTAGATTAATTGAATATAAATGTGTGGCCTTATACTGGGATCTCTATTCTGTTCCATTAATCTATTTGTCTGTTTTTATGCTCATACCACATTGTCTCAATTACTGTAACATTGTAGTATAGTCTGAATACAGGAAATGTGGTGGCTGTAGCTTCAGCCTTTTTATTTTTTTAATCAAGATTGCTTTGACTGTTCAGTCTCTTGTGCTTCTATTATCAATTTTAGGACTATTTGTTCTACATCTGTAAAAAATGTCCTTGGTATTTTGATAGGATGGCACTAAATCTGTAAATTGCTTTGGATAGTGTGGGCATTTTAATATTATTTCTTCCAATCCATAAACATGGGATATATTTCCATTTCTTTGTATCATCTTCAATTTCCTTCAACAGTGTTTTATACTTTTCAGATATTAGGTGTTTCACCTCCTATTTTAAACAGGAGTGTTATCCTGCTTTCTCTTTTCTTAAGTTCACTTTTGTGGTATAGAAAGCAATAGATTTTTGTATGTTAACATTATATCCTTCAATTTTATATAATTTTTGTATTAGTTCTTAGAGTTTGTGGTAGAACTTTAGGATTTCCTATATAAAATATCATCTCATTTATAAATAGTGACAATTTTACTCTACCCTTTTCTTTTGGATGTTTTTAATTTTTATCTGATTGCTGTGGATTGCAATCAAAAAAATATGGATAGCAAAAGGCAAAATGGTTGTCTGAGGGTGCCTTACAAATAGCTGAGAAAACAAGATAAGTGAAAGGCAAGGGAGAAAAGGAAAGATATACCCATCTGAATGCAGAGTTTCAAAGAATAGCAAAAAGAGATAAGAAAGATTTCCTAAGTGATAAATGCAAAGAAGTAGAGGAAAATAATAGAATGGGAAATACCAGAGATCCCTATAAGAAAATTAGAGACACAAAGGGAACATTTCATGCAAAGATTGGACAGAAACGGTATGGACCTAACAGAAGCAGAAGATATTAAAAACAGATGGCAAGAATACACAGAACTATACAAAATGATCTTAAAGACCAAATAACCATGATGGTGTGATCACTCACATAGATCCAGACATCCTCAAGTGTGAAGTCAGGTGAGCCTTAGGAAGCATCACTGCAAGCAAAGCTAGTGGAGGTGATGGAATCCCAGTTGAACTATTTCAAATCCTAAAAGATGATGCTGTGAAAGTGCTGCACTCTATATGCCAGCAAATTTGGAAAACTCAGCAGTGGCCACAAAACTGAAAGAGGTCAATTTTCATTCCAAGCCCAAAGAAAGGCAATGCCACAGAATGTTTAAACTACTGCACAATTGCACTCATCTCACACGCTAACAAAGTAATGCTCAAAATTCTCCAATCTAGGTTTCAACAGTTCATGGACCAAGATTCAACCTGGATTTAGAAAAGGCAGAAAAATCAAAGCTCAAATTGTGAACATCTGTTGAACCATAGAAAAAGCAAAAGAGTTCCAGAAAAACTTCTATTTCTGCTTTATCGACTATGCCAAAACCTTTGACTATGTGGATCACAACAAACTGAGAAATTGTAAAAGAGATCGGAATACCAGACCATCTTACCTACTGCCTGAGAAATCTGTATGCAGGTCAAGAAGTATAGCCAGTTAGAACCAGACATGAAACATGGACTGGCTCCAAACTGGGAAAGGAGTACGTCAAGGTTGTATATTGTCTCTCTGTTTATTTACCTTATATGCCAAGTACATCATGCAAAACGATGGATGGATGAAGCACAAACTGGAATCAAGATTGCTAGGGGAAATATCAATAATCTTAGATATGCAGATGACACCACCCTCATGGCAGAAAGTGAAGAGGGACTAAAGAGCCTCTTGATAAAAGTGAAAGAGGAGAGTGAAAAAGTTGGCTTAAAATTCAGCGTTCAGAAAACTTAGATCATGGCATCTGGTCCCATCTCATCATGGCAAATAGATAGAGAAACAATGAAAACTGTGACAGACTTTATTTTCTTGGGCTCCAAAATCACTCCAGATGGTTAATGCAGCCATGAAATTAAAAGACGCTTGTTTCTTTGAAGAACAGCTATGTTAGACAGCATTTTAAAAAGAAGAGACATTACTTTGCCAAGGTCCATCTAGTCAAAGCTATGGTTTTTCTATTAGTCATGTATGGATGTGAGTTGGACCATAAATAAACCCGAGCACTGAAAAACTCTTGCTTTTGAACTGTGGTGTTGGAGACCACTGTTGAGAGTCCCTTGGACAGAAAGGAGGTAAAACCAGTTAGACTTAAAGAAAATTAGTCCTGGATATTCATTGGAAGGACTGATGCTGAAGCTGAAACTCCATCCTTTTGCCACCTGATGCAAAGAACTGACTCATTGGAAAAGACCCTGGTGCTGGGAAAGATTGAAGGCAGGAGGAGAAGCAGATGACAGAAAATGAGATGGATGGCATCATCACCTCAATGGAAATGTGTTTGAGCAAGCTCTGGGAGTTGATGATGAACAGGGAAGCCTAGCGTGCGGCATTCAATGGAGTTGCAAAGAGTTGGACACGACTAAGCAATTGAACTGAACTACTGTGGATAGGACTTACAAAACTATGTTAAATAGAAATGGTAAAAGTGAAAATCTTTGTCTTCTTCCTGGTTTTAGAGGAAAATCTTTAGTTTTTCCCATCGAGTATGATGGTAGCTGTGGATTTGTCATAAATGATATTTTGTTAAGATATGCTACCTCAGGCATGACTTAGAGATTGAATGGCTTATCCTGTTTCCTCTGTGCCATCTTTGATGAAAACTTTAATCACAAATGGATGTTGAGTTTTTGCGGGGGGCACTCCGCAGGAAGAGAGAGGCAGTGGAACTTCCCTCAGCAAAGCTGAGAGGTCCCGAGGAAAGGTGAGCCTGCTGTCCGCCCCCCAGCCCCTCGGCAAACGAGAGACAATCAGACGCGACAGGGGTTCTGTCTGAGCAGTTCCGCTTTATTGTTACAGGCTCCCAGCTTATATAGACAAACAGGGGGGTTTTAGGAGGGACTTTCCATAGTTGCACCAATCACGTTAAAGATCAAATCATGCACCTTCATTATAACAGGAGCCTATGGTGATCACTCACTGTTGACGTGCACGGAAATCAAGAGAGCCAATCAAAAACTTTGACAGACAACATGGATCATGCCCCCATCTCTTCCGCTGGGCGCCATCTTAGTTTCCGAACACAAAGCTAGCCCCTTTCTTTTCAAAGTTTCCCATGTAGGGCCCCACAAGTTTTGTCAAGTGCTTTTCCAGTGTTATTGAGAAGAACGTGTGAAATTTATCTTTTGTTTTGTTAATACAGTATATCATATTGTTTTGTGGATATCGAACCACCCTTATATCCCTGGAAATAATTCCACTTGATCATGTTGTATAATCCTTTTTATATTGGTGAATTTGATTTGCTAATATTTTGTTGAAGATTCATTGTATCCATAAGCATCAGAAATATTGGCCTATATTTTTTTTTTATAGTTCCTTTGTCTGGTTTATGTATCAGAAACAATGTGCCTCATAGAGTGAGTTTGGGAGTGTTCCCTTCTCTATTTTTGGAATAGTTTGAGAAGGATAGCTATTAAGTATTCATTGTAGAATCCTCTATGAAGGGCTTTAATCTTGGACTTTTGTTTGCTTGAAGTCTTTTGATTACTGATTCAACTTCATTATTATGATTGATCTGTTCAGATTATCTATTTCTTCCAGATTGAGTCTTGGAAGATTGCATGTTTAGGAATTTATCCATTTTTGTAGGTTGTTTATTTTTGGCTGCAATATTCTTTATTACTTTTTGTATCTCTGTGATAACAGTGGTAACCTTTCATTTCTCATTCTGTTTATATGAGTCCTCTCTCTTTTTTCATAATAAGCCTAGCTAAAGGTTTATCAATTTTGTTATCTTTCCAAAACTAGCTCTGACTTTCATTGATCTCTTCTACACTTTGTATAAATTTTATTTATTTCTTTCTTAATAGCTATTATTTTCTTCCTTCTGCCAACTTTGGATTTTTTCTTTTTCTAATTCTTTAGATGATAGATTAGGTTGTTTATTTGAGTTTTTTCTTGTTTCTTGAGGTAGGTCTATACTGCTACAAACTTCCCTCTTAGAACTGATTTTGTTGTATCCCATTCATTTTGGAAAGTTGTGCTTTTCTTGTATTTGACTTGAGGTATATTCTGATTTCTTATTTCTTTACTGAACCATTGGATTTTTAGTAACATGTTTAGTCTTCACATGCTTGTATTTTTTCCAGTTTTCCTCCTGTAATTGATTTNGATTTTGTTGTATCCCATTCATTTTGGAAAGTTGTGCTTTTCTTGTATTTGACTTGAGGTATATTCTGATTTCTTATTTCTTTACTGAACCATTGGATTTTTAGTAACATGTTTAGTCTTCACATGCTTGTATTTTTTCCAGTTTTCCTCCTGTAATTGATTTCTAGTTTCATACCTTTCTGATTGGAAAAGATGCTTGATATAATTTCTATCTTCCTAAATTTCTTGAGATTTGTATTGGGGCCTAGAATGTGATCTATCCTGGAAAGCATTTCATTGCTGGTTTTAGATGGAATGTTCTATTAATTAATATCTATTAATTTCAACTTGTCTGATGTATATTTTAAAGTAATCTTCCTTATTGCTTTTATGTCTGGATATATTCTTTTATATGTGAGGTACCCTAATATTTTTGTATTATTGTCAGATTTTCCTTTTATCTAATATTAGTTGATTCATATATTTAAGTACTCCTCTATTAGGTGCACACATGTAAAAAAATGTTATATCCTCTTCTTATTAGGATCCCACTATCATTATATAATGCCCTTCTTGGTCTTTTGCATTTTGTTTCTTTAGTTTAAAGTCTACTTTGTCTGACATGAGTACTGCTATCCAAACCTTTTTTTTTTAATTTATATTTTTATAGAATATCATTTTCCATCTCCTCATTTTCAGTCTGTGTCAATAGATCTGAAATGAGTCTTCTGAGGATAGCATTTTTTTTCCTTGATAGAGATATCAATGATTTATTGGACAGGGAGATCATACAAGTCTAACACAAAGAGTCTTGGAGTGGCAACCCCATAGTGTACAGCAGATAGCAGGCAGGATACAGTCTTTTTGTTTGTTTGTTTGCTTTAATCTGATCAGTCACCTCTGCCTTTGAGTGGAGTATTTAGTCCATTGAACATTTATTGCAATTATCACTGAGCCTGTACTTTTGTTTGGTTTCAGTTGTCTTTGTAGTTATTCTCTGTCCTTTCTCTCTCTCTCTCTTTTTTTTTTTTTTAGCTTGTTCCCCTATGGTTTGATGATTATCTTTAGTGCTATGCTCTTATTCTTTTCTTTCTGGTTTTTGATAATCTATTGTGTGCTTTTCATTTACAGTTACCATGGATTTCTATTTGTTTTATTGATAGTCATTTAACTTCAAATACATTCTAAAACAGGTACAATTTTTACTCTCCTCCTCCATGCTTTGTGTTTTTGATATTTTGTATAATCATGTCTATTCCTTACATGTTTTTTGTAGCTATGTAGATTTTACATTTATTGTCTTTTAATCTTCATACTTGCTTATTTAAATTGTTGATCCACAAACTTTATTATATATTTAACTTTACTACCTGGTGGCTCAGAAGTTAAAGTGTCTGCCTGGAATGCAGGAGACCAGGGTTCGATCCCTGGGTCGGGAAGATCCCCTGGAGAAGGAAATGGCAACTCACTCCAGAACTCTTGCCTGGAGAATCCCATGGAGGGAGGAGCCTTGTAGGCTACAGTCCATNAATGCAGGAGACCAGGGTTCGATCCCTGGGTCGGGAAGATCCCCTGGAGAAGGAAATGGCAACTCACTCCAGAACTCTTGCCTGGAGAATCCCATGGAGGGAGGAGCCTTGTAGGCTACAGTCCATGGGGTCACAAGAGTCAGACACGACTGAGCAACTTCACTTTCACTTTCACTTTCAGTGGAATTTTACCTTTCCTATAAATTCTTGTTGAAGTCTATTCTTTTCCCATTAAAATTGCCATTTAGCATTCCTTTTGGGGTCAGTTTGGTATTGCTGAACTCTTAGTTTTTCTTGTTTGAGAGATTATATTTTTCATCTTTAATTCGGAATGATAATTTTACTGATTATAGCATCCTAGGTTTTAGGTGTTTCATTTCAGCACTTTAAATTATAATGTCATTCCCTTCTAGCTTGTAAAATTTCTGCAGAAAAAATCAACTGAAGCATTATAAGAATTCATTTATTAGTGACTTTTTGTTTTTCTCTTGTTACCTTTACAATTTTCTCTTTATCTTTAACATTTGTCATTTTAACTATGACCTGTCTTCATATGGGTCTCTTTGAGTTCCTCTTGTCTGGGACTCTTATTGATTCCTGTACCTACAAATCTGTTTCCTTTTTCAACCTCAGGAAGTTTGCAGCCATAACTTTATCAAATACATTTTCTACCCCTTTCTCTCTTCTCCTCCTGGAGCCATACAGTGCGGAAGTTAGTACACTTTATGTTGTCCCCAAGGTCTTCCAAGCTCTCCTCATTTCTTAAAATTTGTTTTTATTTTGCTCTTATTTGGTGATTCTATTATTCTTTCAGATCATTTATGCACTCTTTCTACATCACCGATTCTACTTAGTTCCTTCTAGTGTAATTTTTAGTTCAGTTTTTGCATTTTTCTAAAGTAATTGGTCAGAAGAAGGAGTGGCTAAGGCCAGATCTAGGTTTGAACTAAGGCTTCTCTTGTGCTCAGTGGCAGTTATCCCCCTATCAAAGGCACAGTTGGTGCCCAAGGTGCTGGAGCAGAAGCCCTGAAGTTTGTATCTGAGCTGGTTTCATTCTAATTGTGTGAAGTCTACTGGCAATGGCAGCTTTCATCCTAATGGAGAGCAACACCAGTGCCAGAAAGGCTGGAGCCAGTGCCAGGTATGGGCCAAGGTACATGCTGGGGTAATCACAGAAAACTGATCAGAGTCCTAGGCAATTTTCAGTTTACAGCTTCTGCACTGTTACTGGGAGTAAGCAAGCATCTGCACGCATGCTTCTTGAGAAAAGTCTGTTTCTCATAGCTCTCTGGTAAGTTTCACAGATTTTCAAACCAGCTAAGGGAACTCATCTGATCAAGATCTGAATCGAGGACTGAGGTGTCTTATATGTGATTCGATTCCCAGGGAAGACCCCTGAACCTGGGATATCCCCATTCCTCTTCTGTGTCTCCTGCTAAGGGCTTGGATCCTGACCCGTTCACTTCTTCTCCCTTCCTACCTGATTCCACGTGGATCTTTCTTTAAAGGTTTGGTTGTAGGAGAGGTTTTCTTGCTGGTCTCCAGGTTGTTTTCAGCAGGAGTTGATCCACATGTGGATGTAGTTTGATGTGATCATAGTCGAAGGTCAGCCTAGAAACCCCTCACTCTGTCATCTTGATCTCCCTCATAAACTAATTTTTATTAATACACTGATGAGAAAGAGGTTGAGTGGAATCCCCCATGTATATGTTTGAGTTTTAAATCTTTCTTGACAAAGCAACCCTTCCTTTGTTCATTGGTCATCCAAAATCAATAATTTGAGAATTGCAAATAATCAAGAAATCTTATCACCTCATTAGCTTATTACTCTTTCTATTTTCCGGTACCATCTCAGTTTTGTAATTTCAAACAGAACAATTATGTACTATTGGCATCATGTCAGTTTCATTGGGGAGACAATTTCAACTCAACAAGGACTTTCTCTACTTTCTTGAATTTCGAGCGATATCTAGCTACACACACACATATTCCTGAAATGGAGGACAAAATTCTGTAGGACTTTATTTATCATATAAAAGTGAGAGTTTCTTGAAATTACCCCAACAAAAAGCATATCAATTAGGACATGACTGAATGACTAATACTTTCACACTTCTTTCATTTCAGTTAGTCCTACATGACATAATGTGCTGACAAAAACTTACATGTTATAAATATCATGAATAGGATTGCATTATTTTTAAATCCTTCTGCAGGCATTACATCATTTTGAAAATAAACAAGTAATTAATTTAATCATAAATTCAATTATCTAAAATATGAATAATCAGTTGTTTTGTAAAATGCAGGGTGTGCTATCAACACTCAGTAAATACCCATATCTTCAAAAAGCCTTCAGATTTTTTTTTCCCTCAGCAGCCTCCAAGTCATTAATTTCACAGTCCAATAATTTTATGTTTATTTAAATGCTTGAAAATATTATTTTGCTCCTCTTTTTATCTATACTTCACACACAATCCAGTATCAGGTTATTTCAGCAGCTAATGTAGTTGCAATCTGAAAACTATCACATCCTACCTGTTAGTTGAACAATGTCTGACTCTATTCTGGAAGAGAAGGATACTATTTATAATCATTTTCAAAAAATGCATTTTTCTTGGGTGTGTACTTTATTACTTGGCTTAGAACAGTATGTTCTTCATAAATTTTTACTAAATATACTTAATCATAGCTGTAAGCTGCTAAAACACTATTAATAACTTTGCAGAAAAATTATTAAACTTAGATAATAATTTGATAATAGAGTTTTAAGCTGAGACAATAATAATTGGATAATAGAGTTTTAAGCTGAGACAATAATAATTGGATAATAGAGTTTAAAGAAGTATGAGGCTGAAGAAAACCTCCTAAAGTATGTAATTATGTAGCTAGAGGAAGTTATGTCTATGTTTAAGTAGTTTTTAATAATCTGAAAATTATACTGGAACAGTATAATATTGATGTGAAAGTGCTTAATATATAATGTATATAGTATCCCCTTTCTGAGGGATAAGACTTTTAAAATATATAATTTACCTTTTCTAAAACATTCACATATTTTAAATTCAAAACTAATTTGAGTCTTCCCTGGTTGCCCAGTGGTTAAGACTCCATACTTCCACTGTAGTGGGTGTGGATTCCACCCCTGGTCAGGGAACTATGATATCCCACATGCCACACAGCCAAAAAACAAACAAAACAACAAAAAAATACTGACTTTATTTCTGGAGATTTTTAGTTAATTTCACTTCAGTGTTTTGACTTCTATTATGTACACATCACAGGACTGAGTGACTGAACAACAATGTAACCACGTCAAAAGGCTTTTACTTATACACACAGATGTGTATCCATATGCATGCATAATTTGTGTGTGTGTACCCTGTCATGTATGACTCATTGTGACCCCATGGACTGTAGCCCACCAGGGTTCTCTGTCCACGGAATTTTCCAGGCAAGAATACTGGAGTGGGTTGTCATTTCCTTCTCCAGGGAATCTTTCTGGCCCAGGGATTGAACCCATGTCTCTTGAGTCTGCAGCATTGGTAGGTGGATTGTTTACCATGTGCCACCTGGGACTCCCCATGCATAATCTAGTCCTCACAATAATCTTCTGAAGAATGAACTTGAAGTTCCATTCTACAGACTGGGTAACTGACACCTCAGGAAAGTTAAGTGATGGGTGCAGCAGAGACAGATTTTCAGATTGAGTGTGAGGACAAAATAGTCTCTGATTTTAAAATGTAGAGTAAGAGATATTGATGTCTTTTTACCTAGGATAATCTGAGCTCAACGCAAACAAGTTTCCTCTATTTTCTGGAAACTGAAATTCATGACAAATGTTCCTTAGAACCAGAGCCGAGTGATGAGTATCATAAGTAAAATTTTAGGTTAAATATTTTTAACATGACCTTTTACGAGCTTTGTTGAGGATCAATCAGAATAGATTCCTGAAATCCTGCCAAATCTTTTTTTCTTTCTAAAAGAGATGCCACCATTTGCTAATACATATTCATGTTTTATCCATATTTCTAAATTTTGTTCTCTTTCAATGTAAATGCTTGTATAAGCATCGGTTCAATGATTAGATTTTGGTATTGTTGGAGCAAACTCTGATTATATGCCAATACTAAATACTTTGTGAATAATTGTTAGTGGCTAAATGTTTGCTAATGTATAGTTGAAGATTTTTTAAATAATTTATATGAACTATCTCATGACAGAACAAAACAAGACAATAACTAAATGATGTCTGTCTAGCAGAAAAATACATACATAGTTATGGATCAGATCTATCAAAAGAGAACCATAGCATCATCTAAAGTAAAGGAAGCAGGGGGAAGAAAAGCATGGGAAGACAGAAGAGAGCATGAAGGAAGGAGATAGAGACTGTCACCCTGTGTTGCTTTATTATATTTTTGTTGTTATAGTTGTTTAAATACATAAGTAAGTGTCTTAGTAAAGGATGTTGAATTGTTTGGAGACTACTCTAGCACCAATACATGTTAGGGAAACACCAGTCACTAGATACCTATAGAGCTGTGGTTAAGTTGTGAGATGAGCCATCTGCAGTACCTGGTGAAAAGGCCTAGGGGAGAGTAGGAGAAACCAGGAGCTGTTTTCTAGCACACTATGGCATGTGGACAGAATGCATCCCCAGGTTCTGCTCATTCTGTTCTTTTGGATATTGAGGAAAAAAAAAGATCTGCTTCTTTTATTGGCACATCGTTGAGCTGTTTTCTTCTTATACCACTTCACTTGCTACAACACTTTCAGGAATATGGGGGCTGGGAGCTGGCTGGATTACTGAGTGGTAGGTCCTTAAAGGGGAGAAGGCAATGGCACCCCATTCCAGTACACTTGCCTGGAAAATCCCATGGACCAAGGAGCCTGGTAGGCTGCAGTCCATGGGGTAGCTAAGAGTCAGACACAACTGAGCGACTTCACTTTCACTTTTTACTTTCATGCATTGGAGAAGGAAATGGCAACCCACTCCAGTGTTCTTGCCTGGAGAATCCCAGGGACGCAGGAGCCTGGTGGGCTGCTATCTACGGGGTCGCACAGAGTTGGACACGACTGAAGCGACTTAGCAGCAGCAGCAGCAGCAGGTCCTTAAAGGAGAAGTAAAAAGAGCTGTTTCTTCTACACCAGCAAGTGTGGGCTCAGCCTTGCCCCTGTCTCCTCTGCTATACTCTGAGAGGATGAGATCAGGAGTCACAAGTGATGGGATAACTGGTGACACAACAGAACAAATCAGTAGCAGAAAATGATGTGAGAGATGCTTTTATTCTGAAACAGAAAGAAATCCATTAAATAAAACAAAATACATGCTGCCAGAATAATCACTCACTGTCCTATTGAAATAGGCAATATTTGGAGTGAAGGAAAATATAGTTTGCCTCAGGATAATGAAAAATGTCTCCTTCTGACGAGGATGAAAATACTGAAATTGGAAGACAGTCTTTCAAAAACACTCAATAAAATACATATTAAAAAGGCTTTAAAATACTGCTGCTTAGACTATCCTCTTCTAGGGTGTATATATAAGCAGCAATAATCCATAAGTGAGACCAGAGCCCCAGTAAGAAATACTCTTTATTACCTATTGTAAGTATTTGATGCTTATTTGAAGGAACTAAAGTTAAATTTTAATTTGTTTGTGGCAAGTGTTTTGAAATACAGTTATGGAATGGTCCATTCATTTCTTCAATAAATATATATCAAATGACTTCTCAGTGCCAGGCATTAGAGACACAACAATAAACAAGTAACATGTCACTGTCTCTTGTAGCCTGATGGGCCCTAATGCCTAGCAGAATAATAGTTAATATTTATTTACTACTTTCACAGTAAGCATTTCACATGCATAATCTTATATGACACTTGCAAGAGTTCTATGAAATGCGCATTTTTTTTCATATTTTGTACATGAGTCAGAACTTGAGTAATTTTCCCAAAGTTGCAAGGTAGAGTGGTTGAGCCAAGTTTCAGACAAGATCTGGCTGACTTTCCTGGATTTCCTTTGACTATGCCTTACCTCAGGTTCCCATATACTGTGGGTGTTGTCTAAGAAGGCAATATAAAATATCCTTGACCTAGAAAATTCTTCTGTATCTTATTTTTAGTTTCTTGAAATTGCTCACTCATAGTTACTCTTCCTTTAGACCTGCCCTCATTCTTTCACAGATTCTCTATATGGTTAATAAGATAAACAGACCGAGATCTCACTCACATAATTTGTCAAAATTAATAATCTGAAGGATACTCTTCAGAGTAATTGTTCTTTAATTTTACCTGATTCTTTTTCTCTCTGGTCAGTACTACTTCCTCTATAGTCAATTAAAAAAAAAAATGCAGCAGCATCCCTTGCTCTTAAGATGAATATTATTAGTATGTAGAGTTACTATTTAAAATTATTTATTATCAATTTAGGTTTATTAATTGATAAATTTGAATTATTTAAAATCCAATAATCACTGACACATTAAACTGCACATACTTTGTAATTTGCAAAATGTTTGCAAATATATTATCTAAGTTGATCTTTACAAAAAGAACTGTTTGATAGACACAACAGTTTTGGCATAGTTCATGTTTGCCTTTCTCCCCTCTTCCTCATTAAAGGAACTCATCTTAATTAGTGTGTATAACTCAATGAAAAGAATTACAAACCAATGGGCCAAGAAAATGCTGAAATGTACATTTTTGGAGACAAACTTTAAGAGATATAAATAATGTGTATAGGTTTCAACATTTTAAATTTAGGTTTATATTTGAATATTAATGATAACAAAATAAAAAGCTGAGTTCTTCTATAGATCATTTAATTGATTTCCCTGCCTCCTGAAGGAATTTAACTTTATTCTTCATTTTTATTTACCTNTAAATAATGTGTATAGGTTTCAACATTTTAAATTTAGGTTTATATTTGAATATTAATGATAACAAAATAAAAAGCTGAGTTCTTCTATAGATCATTTAATTGATTTCCCTGCCTCCTGAAGGAATTTAACTTTATTCTTCATTTTTATTTACCTGTTTCTTTTCCTTTCTAATCAGTTCTGTTTAGTAAAAGAAATAAAATAAAATTTAAATTAAAAAGTCTAGACTTAATACAATCTATACATTTGTGTAGTTCTCATCTTCTTATCAATGTCCAAGAGAAATAAATTGGTCATAAATCAATCTTGGCATTTAAAAATTATCTGTTGAATATTTTTCCTCTTGCGAAGATATTTAAAAATTTCCTGTTGCCCCACTGACCCATTTTTACTAAGTTTGATCTAAAAATTCAACTCATTTTTTTCAAGAAATAAATGATTTTTCACTGAAAAATAACCTATACACCAAAAGGAGAAAATATTTTTCCTGGTCCATGTAGTAACACTAAATATTTTTACCAGTCTTGGAAAATGCTGGAATTCTAGCAAATTAAAGGGAATAAATATGATCTTAAAGTCCATCACATTTTTTTTTATTTTTTATTATTATTTTTTTTACTTTATTCTACTTTACAATATTGTATTGGTTTTGCCATACATTGACATGAATCCACCACANGAAAATGCTGGAATTCTAGCAAATTAAAGGGAATAAATATGATCTTAAAGTCCATCACATTTTTTTTTATTTTTTATTATTATTTTTTTTACTTTATTCTACTTTACAATATTGTATTGGTTTTGCCATACATTGACATGAATCCACCACAGGTGTACACGAGCTCACATTTAAAAAAATAAGTAGTACTCTACATGTCACTATGGTGCAAGAAATCAGTACCATTTTATTTTGGCTGCTTTAGATAGCATTTAAATGTATTTATATATTGATAACAATAACATTAGGTATTTTCAGAATTGCTTTTATGCTCTAATTTATATTTTACATTCAATTCTATGTTAATATTTTTATATCCTATTTCTTACATATTCTTTGAAAATATGATTTCATGTGTTTTCAAATTGAAGAGCCTATTATGTTTCAATTGAAGAAGTCAAGTCTCTTTCTAATGCCCTGGAAAATTTGAAAATTTGTTATAGTGCCACCACCAGGTCCATCTGAGACATATTTTGCAGTGTTTTTAATAAAATGATTAACATGCTTTCAAGTTTAATAATATGTAGATCCAAACAAGTCTCTCATTGCACTGACCTGTGTACACGTAAGCATTCCTGTTGATCTGTGAACTTTTTAAGGGCAAGCAGACTGTGTCTTTTTATTTTATTTTATTCTTTTATCTGCATGCTTGGTCACAGATGGATCTACAAAGATGATGATGAGGTTTAAGTCAAAGAGCCCCTCACTAAAATGAAGCTATTTCAGTGCCTTGAAACCAATATAATCATGTGGTCAGAATTTTTTACAGAATTTTTTTAAAGCAAGATATTTTACTTAGACTTAAGCATAGTTTTGTAGCACAGTTTATTTATTTGTTACTGTTTTTTTAATTTGGCTGTGTTGTATCTTAGTTGCTACACGTGGGATCTTCCATGCGTAGTGCAGGATCTTTCATTGCAGCTCATGGACTCTCTAGCTGTGGCGAGTGGACTCAGTAGTTATGGCACGTGGGCTTATTTGCTCCATGGCATGTGTGATCTTAGTTCCCTGACCAGGGATTGAACCTGTGTCCCGTGAATTGCAAGGCCGATTCTTAGACTTCCCTGACCACCAGGGAAGGCTCTGTCACTTATTTTATATTAGTAATTTTGTGTTCTTATCTTTATAGATGGCTCTCCAAATTTTAAAGATTTTGACACACAAAACCTAGCTTCTCTCTTATAAGGAACAATTATTTACATTTTGTTGAACGAATAAATGAAAAAAGTGAAAGCAGGGAAAGAAAATAAACATGTTATTAATCAATATACGTTAACACTTAAAAATTTAGCTTTTCTAGCAAGAGTTTTCCATAAACCACCAACAGGCAATGCTAACATATAACTCTTATACAGTGTCTATGAATTTACAAAATTCTTATACAGATATGGTTGTGGTGATGATTTAGTTTCTAAGTCATGTCCAATTCTTGAGACCCTGTGGACTGTAGCCTGCCAGCCTCCTCTGTCCATGGGATTTTCCAGTCAAGAATCCTGGAGTGGAGTCACTTCCTATGCTAGGGGATCTTCCCTACCTAGGGTTTGAATACGGTTTTCCTGCATTACAGGGAGATTCTTTTACTGCTGAGTTACTAGGGAAATTTTTATACAAATATATATTTTACTAAATCTTTCTATCAGCACTTCGGGTCAATTTAATCTTCAGGTAAAATAGTTGACATTGGAATGTTCACAATTCTGCTATTTGTAAAAAGATGTTACTATACTCAATTATTAAAAACTTTAAAAAATGTCAATTCAGTTACTTGCTCATGTTTCTTACAATGTCAGTACTGGGAAGAAGCTGAAGCCATGATACTGAATCTACTCTCTTCATTACAATATGATGTTTACAAATGTATTTAAATAAACTAAAACTTATTCTACAAACAAGAAATATAAATTAAATAGATTTGATTATATTGTTGACTCCAAATGATGAATATTTTCCATTCCCTTTCTTTCCTTTTTCTTATCTTTCCTCTTCCTTCTTCTCTTCTCTTTATGCAGGTGTTTAATATTATCAACTGCCATAAAGTTAAAGATTTTTTTTTGAAATTTGAACCTAAATTCTACTGAACGCAAGATGAAAATGTGGTTGCTGTTCAGTCTCCTTGTAATAATATCTTTTAAAACTTGTCTATCAGGTAAGATATATCCTGTCTAACATATAACTTCCACAATTTATGTCAATGTAATTAATATTCTTTTCACTAATTGAATCTGATGTATAAAGTTCAGAATTAATATTTTCTTTTGCCATCTGGATCAGGCAAGTAAATGCATATATATTAAGGCTGACACTTTTGTTCTTTTTTCTTTTTAGTTTCAATTAAAATTTCATAAGTTAATCCATCTTATATAATGATGTGCTGGTAAATGTTTAAAATCTGAATATCTGGGAGGGAAAAAATATCCCTGCTGTAGCATTTGTCAATTCCTACAGAGTAAATTGGCCTACTGTTCTCATTTTCAAATTGAAACCATTTAAGGTGGTGAGAGAAAAGTTATGCAACAACACACCATTATATAGTATGTTCACTATAGGGGGTAAAATCAACATAACCTCATTAGTATATATAAAAGTATAATATAGTAAAATATTAGAAAATAATGGGTTTTAAGCTTTTGATACCTTTGTTTATTTTTATAAGTTAATATAATTTAATTTTTATTATTGGCTGGTCTATCTTNACTATAGGGGGTAAAATCAACATAACCTCATTAGTATATATAAAAGTATAATATAGTAAAATATTAGAAAATAATGGGTTTTAAGCTTTTGATACCTTTGTTTATTTTTATAAGTTAATATAATTTAATTTTTATTATTGGCTGGTCTATCTTTTGAAAAACAATTCAAAAATAACCTACAGTGTATTCAAGGACTTAAGAATAACAATGCAGTTTTAAGTATACTGTAGTTTTAGGAAAAACAAACACTATATTTCTATTTTTCAAAGATAAGTGTGAAAGATTCAAAAATATTTTCTAAAGGTATTTTTATCTGAAGCAGTGTGTTTTCTAACAATATTTTCTAATACCTCTATCTCAATTACCTTAATTCAGCACTTGTTGAGTTGCTATTAAGTTAAAGATATAGCTGGATCTCATATTTTCATTTACAAACCTCCTTTGATTGCTTTAATAATGAACTTGATGGGCACACACATATAGAACTATTTGCATATATGCATATATATTATTTAAATATAATAAAGAAAAATTTGTGGTAAAGTTATTGCTGTCTACATTTATGAATAAAAGAAAACAAAGATATTTTTATTAGTACTGAAAATTCATGCCGATTCTTTAAAATTTTGATGCTGTAATTATAAAAATGCAAAAATAAGAAATAAATATTTCCAAAGACATGGTCATACTTCAACCGTAATGGTGAAGAGCTGATAATCTAATTTCATTAACTAATATCTCGATTATTTGAGTAACATTTGAAATCAAAACAAAGAGCAGCTTTGGGATTAATATTTTTCTGTCTTTTTTTTTTTCTTTTTAGAGTTTACATGGCACAGAAGGTATGGTCATGGAGGTAAGTTAATAAAAGGGTAAATTTTTAAATAGATTTATTCAAATAAACCATATTTCATCCCTACATTAAGCTATTAAGTTTTTAAACTTATAGCAAGTGGTTACAACTAGAGTGCTTGGAAATTTTTAGATGTTCTATCTGAGGTCTTCATGTAACTAATTTGATTACTAAAATAAATGAATAGATACACCACAAGCAAATATCCAAGTGAAGGATTGTAGCAGATAGAATATATTCAATGAAACCTGTATTTTCCCTCAGGTTTTATAATAATCCTGTAGTACTTAATTTTGCAGCAATATTTTTAATATTGTAAAATTCTAACTTGTTTTTAAGGCCTTCTGCTTTGCTGCAAGAAGGAGAATTAAAGTTAATAAGCTTGGAACCTTAAGATTCAGTTTAATTAGAAATCTAGATAATGGAAAATTTATTGTTTATCCTTCATTAAATATAATTAGCAATCCTGAAGGTTTATATTTCAACCACTGAAGAGTTCTTGCTAGAAATATAGACTGGAAAAATAAGAGTCTAGAGTAAGATCAGTCTGGACTTACATATTCATCATAACAACTATGTGATCTTGTGCAAATTATTCAATTTCTATGAGACCTGTGTTTCCTACATGTAAAAATCACAGGATTCTTGTGAACGCTAAAAGAACAATGTGATGATAACTTACAGCACTGCTGCTGCTGCTGCTAAGTCGCTTCAGTCGTGTCCCACTCTGTGAGACCCCATAGACTGCAGCCCACCAGGCTCCCCTGTCCCTGGGATTCTCCAGGCAAGAACACTGGAGTGGGTTGCCATTTCCTTCTCCAATGCAGGAAAGTGAAAAGTGAAAGTGAAGTCGCTCAGTCGTGTCCCACTCTTCGCGACCCCATGGACTGCAGCCCACCGGGCTCCTCCGTCCATGGGATTTTCCAGGCAAGAGTGCTGGAGTGGGGTNCCTTCTCCAATGCAGGAAAGTGAAAAGTGAAAGTGAAGTCGCTCAGTCGTGTCCCACTCTTCGCGACCCCATGGACTGCAGCCCACCGGGCTCCTCCGTCCATGGGATTTTCCAGGCAAGAGTGCTGGAGTGGGGTGCCATTGCCTTCTCCAACTTACAGCACAGTGACCTACATAGTAAACAACTAAACATGGTAACACTGTAATCATTGAAAGCCACAGCATAGTGGTAGGAGAATTAGTTAAGAAGAATCACTGAGTAATCAGTGCTATTGCTTCCATGCCAAAGCAAGATTTTCATGCCAGAGTGAGTCAGAATCTCCATCCATAGGGGATATATAGAAAGGAAAGTCTCAGCAAGAAGCATATCAAAGCTATTTCTTTTTCCTCCTTGTGAGTTAGCCTATATAGTGTGAGTATAGGCTATATAAAGATCAGTGACATATGCTCCTTGATTTCAAGAACCTCACATATAATAAGGAATAATAAAAGTAAGTGGATAACAAATTCTTAAGAAAAATATGATAGGCTCTTTAAAATAATTGAAGAATTAATAAATAGTTAATGATGAAGCTAGTAGGCAAGGGAAACTGGAAGTATTTCAATTATTAGAAATGGAAATAATTCTTAGAGGAAGTAGAACAAATAAAGTACAGAAGTGGGTAAATATGGACTGTGTTAGGTCACTAATTCAAAGAACACTTGTTCTGCAGGATGTTAGTAGGACTTCATTGTCAAATAAATTTGAGAAAGGCTAGTTCATTAAATTTCAACAGTTTATTATTATGTGTGTTGTTTTTGTTCAGTCCCTCAGTCATGTCTGATTCTTTGCAACCCCATGGACTGCAGCATACCAGTAATGGACGTATTGGTTTCCTAAGACTGCTATAGCTATAATAAAGCCACCAACTGTGTGGCTTAGAACAACAGAAATTTATTATCTCACATTCTGAGACGAGATGTCCCAAAGAAAGGAGATATCAGAGTCAGGTTTCTGCTGAAACCTGTATGGGAAATCTCTTTCCTTTCATCTTTCAGCTTCTGGTACCCCAAACACTGGGCTTCCTCTGTGGCTCAGATGGTAAAGAATCTGCCTACGATGCATGAGACTCAGATCAAGAAAACCCCTTGGAGAAGGGAATGGAAACACACTCCAGTATTCTTGTCTGGAGAACTCCATGGACAGAGAAGCCTGGCAGGCTACAGTCCATGGGGTCACAAACAGTCAGACACAACTAAGCGACTAACACACACACACACACACACACACACCCCAAACATTACTTGCTAGTGGCAGCAAACACAGGCAGACATAAGGTAGGTGTGAACAGATGCCCAGATTGTTATGCAAAACACAGTGTCTAGACCTTTGAGGTTGCACCATAGGTCAAGGAAGTGGTTGTCATTAATAAATGTGAAAGGCGCTTCTTAGGCAAATAAAATCATGCACGGAAAATTTAGTCAACTTAACCATTCCAATAGCCTGATCTTAATTTTCCTTCTAATAATTGCATTCCTATACATTCTCAAGACCAACTTGTTATATTTTAGTTATGATATATTGCTGCACTGTTACCTATTACCCATGAGATTAAAGAACTGACGAACCAGAGTATTCAAAGCCTAAGCCCTAAATGTTCTTATTCTCTAATCAGTGAGAAATGTTTGAAAACGGAGCTAATAATAATGCTTTGAGCCAATTTAAATATTGTCTCATTTAGAGAGTTTGCTGTATTTTAAGAGGGCTTACAACACTCCCCAAGCCATATCCACTGAATATTGTAAACACTGTAAAAATTCAAATATTAGACTGCTAAAATTTTGTTCTCATTGCTTTCTTCCTGAAATTCTCATTAAAACATACTTATGTAAAATTATGTTTGAAAACTAACAGATTAAGATGACATATTACAGAATGAGAAATAGAATTTCTTTCATTGAATATGAAATGAATAAAAATAACTCTCAAGAACAAATTGTAATTATACTTTCAATTTCCAGAGATAAAATAGGATAGCAAGGTTACAGTGGATCATCTCTACATAGCAAGAGGTGAAGTATTTCATTTAAGATCGTACACTGACTATATTAACTGTGAGACTGGGAATGCTACTGGAAAAAAGCAGCAGTTTTTGCCTTTCTGTTAATCTTCTTGATCAAATTTAAGAAATGAACTTACTTCTGCAATAGATGGAGAAGGAAATGGCAACCTACTCCAGTGTTCTTGCCTGGAGAATCCCAGAGATTGGGGAGCCTGTTGTGCTGCCATCTATGGGGTCGCACAGAGTCAGACATGACTGAAGTGACTTAGCAGCAGCAGCATATGATAGAAAATAAATTTGTATTAAGTAAATCAAAGAATTATTTGAAAATAATTTTTTCAACTAGCTTGAGAAGTTATCTATATAACTGTGTGCTCCTTTTTAGAATACTATATCTAGCACAAAAAAGAGCATATGATTTAAAAAAAACCTTATTTTGTTAAGGTTTGTTTCTATAACCTTTAACCTCATAATACTTCCAAAGCATGATAATTTGTCATCTAANTATAACTGTGTGCTCCTTTTTAGAATACTATATCTAGCACAAAAAAGAGCATATGATTTAAAAAAAACCTTATTTTGTTAAGGTTTGTTTCTATAACCTTTAACCTCATAATACTTCCAAAGCATGATAATTTGTCATCTAATTATTTCCATTGCCCTAGAAATAAAGCAATGGATAACTTAATCTTTGTTAACAGAGATTATAATGCTTGAATTAATGGATCCTTTGCTGAACCTTGTGTTGTATTACCCCTGAAAATTCTTTTCCCTTGATTTCAGTGCCCTAGCTCAACTAACAGAGCAATGAGCTTAGATAGTCTTCAAGCGGGTTATGAAGCTTACATTCAGAAGTTAACATTGAGCATACCAAAGCAATTCGAAGCTGATGATGAATAATTTATCTCCCAAGAGCCCAAATATGTCCTCAAAATAAAATGCATATTGTAATTGGTAAACCACCTAATAAAATACATTATTTTATTCAGGCTTGAAAATATTAGAAAAGCAAGAAATATTTATAAAATTTATAAATATATGCTAACATTTTATAAATAACATTTGTAAAATAATACTAACTAGAAACACTAGTGTGATATCAAGTGTGTCATGTTTCCCTTTTGTTCTTAAAATGGGCAAAAGGAAATATCTTAAATATAATTTGTCAAAATGGAAAAATTCAGTGTTTTATTGGAAATTAGTTTCATATTTTATCACTTGATTGATTCATTGTCTCTTCCTGTAAAGGGCAAATGGAAATGGAGCACTTGGAAATATCTGCATATAATTTTGGGAAAGCACTTGAGAATAAAATAGCTTGGGGCACTGATAATATTCAGTTTGGCCTATAAACTTCAACCCAACTCACCCCCAAAGTGTTTTATCTTTACTTCAATCAGTAGAGGGACTGCCAATCAATAGATATAGTCTGATCATTATTAACATATGGCATTCCATTATTTTCAATGGAAATTGCTATTGCTGATATCTTTTCCAGAAAAAAATATGCCTTATGATCATGATGAAGAAACTATACACATAAGTTCAGTTTTCTAAAAGCTGATGAATTTTTATCTCAAAGTCACATATCTTAAAATCAAAAGATAATGCTATCAAAAGAAACATTTAAAACCATGCATTTTATGAAGATATGCAAGTGTGCAACTAACCTCTACCTCCACACAGATGTATGTTTATGTGCAGCTGTCTTTGTATTTCAAGGCACCATACAATACTTGAAATAATCAAGGCAATTTGGAATGAACAAAACTCAACTATTTCAAATGATAAAACTAGTTATTTTAAGAAAATTATAAATTATTAATTACATTGAGAATTCAGGATTGTTATAATCCCAATAAGGCTTACCTGGTGGCTTACATTGACCTGCAATGCAGGAGATAATGACACTACCAGAGGACCCTTTAGAAGCAGGTGCTAGACAGGCCAGGATTAGCTATTTCTATATTGGAAATACAATACTGTTACAGACTCTTTAGTTAGTGCAACTGTGCACCTATTGAGATGATTTCAAATTTTGTAAAATTTATGTGATCACAATTATTAAGTGAAGTACATATTTAATTAGCGGAAAGTATTTCCAATTTGCTACTTATTCCAAAAATCTCCAATGTATGTTTAAATGGACCTAAGGAAAATCCCTAATCTTGAAGACCTAAAATTCTATTAACAGTATCTTTCACAGAACAGAACTTTTAAACTTGAATAAAGTCTAGCTTATAATTTTTTTTTTCTTTTATGGATCATGCTTTTGAAATTATGTCTCAAAATTCTTCACCGTATGTAAGGTCTGAATCAAGTTATTGACTGAATTAAGGGCAGTCCAAACCTCTAGTTCATTAAATGGAGCTTCATGAAGACCATTTAAAATTCTTATGTTACCTCTAATGTAACAAGTGGAAACTCAAGATCTATCCAGTATAGATAAGTGGACTTCTCTTTAAATTTTATAATTGCACCAAATATTCATTCCTCTTTAAATGTGATGATCTTTTCTGTTGATAATGATAGCAATACCATAATCATCAAGCTTGTGTATAGATACAATGTATTTAGAAGATATTCATGAGCTTAAACTCCCCTAAAATGTATTCTGAATAATTAGTATGTTTAAATTTTTAAAAATTGCTCAGAATTGTCACACTATTCATTATTCATCAAGGGTTAAAGTGAGAATAGTATTAATCTTACCTTCAAGAAGAGAATCAAAATATGTTAATAAAATTGAACTTCACTGCTCATCTTTTTAAGCATTTTTGTGTGAATTGGGAAGAAACAGCAGAAGCTCCAAAGCATCAGGGTTACTAAATTTCTCCAGTTAGTAAAGCTGGGCAATTGACTGAGATTCAAAGAAGAGTTCATGAGATTGTTCAAGTGGGAGAAGAAATATCACATGACTTATGTCATAGATAGGTTCTTAGTCGCTCAGTCCTGTCAAACTCTTTGCAACCCCATGGACTGTTGCCCACCAGGCTCCTCTGTCCTTGGAGACTCTCTAGGCAAGAATACTGGGGTGGGTTGCCATGTCCTGCTCCAGGAGATCTTCCCAACCCAGGGATCAAATACAGGTCTCCCACATTGTGGCTGGATTCTTTACTATCTGAGTCACCAGAGAAGCCCAAGAACACTGGAGTGGGTAGCCTTCTGCAGGGGAACTTACCAACCCAGGAGCTGAACTGGGGTCTCCCGCATTGCAGGCAGATTCTTTACCAGCTGAGCTATCCAGGAAGCCCTTTTTATCATAGATAATTCCAAAGCTATTTCTTTCTGAAATAAAAAAAATTCTAGAACCTAATACAAATGAAGGTCTTGTTATCAAGGATTTGAGATTCATTATATGTTTCCCTGTCATTCTATTTCTTTCTAAAGGCCAGAAAACATTGGGCATCATCAAGTAATTATAAGAAGCAAAGCAGAAAACATTATAGTATTTCTACTTTTTGGTCTCAAGTATATGGAAATAAACAACTTAAAGCAGGACTTCAAAAATCATTAGCAAATGACTTCTGTGAACACCTTGCATTCATCATCTTACTTATGGTTGCAGTAGCCCTATGGAGTCCTTTGGGCACATGCTCCAATTCCTTCTTCATTTTTTTTTTTTTTCTTTAGTGTAAATACCATATGGAATGAAAGACTTGTATAAAACAACAGCTAGGAAACCAATGTTGAACTAAATCCCATTTCCTCTAGTTCCTCTGGTTCTAATCCAGTGATTTATCTGTGATCTGAAATAGGATTATGCTATATAATGTAACTGAGATCCATAAATTCTTAAATGGCATTTTCAACAAATTCCAACTAAAAATGAGGCTTCTCCCTTTGAAATATTTCAGGTCAGTTTAGAAAAATTAATACTGGGAAAATTAATGCTGGGAGAAACTAACTGAGGTTTTTGATTAATCATCTGTGTACACAAAACTGTGAATTGACATGATGCTTGTGACACCAGAATTAGAAGAATGAATAAAATTTGGCTTCTGAAACTTTTGGAATTAGTCTAAAAGGTGATATATGTACGACATGTAAATTAAATTTTGAAAAGATTGGCAAATTCATGAGACTGTGGGTTGTCTCAATGTAATTCTCACAATAGTCAAGTGAGGTAGGTTTTTATATTATCTCCATCTTATAAGGGGTGATATCAAGGCTTGGAGATATTAAATAATTTTTCCAAAAGCACTGATAAACTTCACTAAGGCAAGATTTAAAAGATGTAATTAAACTGCTTATTAAGAGAAACTAGAAGAAAGCTCTTATCCTCAAGTTTAATGTTAGAACAGCCAATTTTTCAGTATGACATTTGCCTTACACTTGCTCTTAAAAAAATAAATTGGAAGAACGAACCATAGTTTTTGATTAAGCAGAGACCTCCAATGATCCCATGTAAGAATATTCCTCCTTTCTAGCCATATATATATATATATATATATATATATATAAGCATGAAGTCATCTGGAGCATCTGGCTTTTTGCTGGGCTCTATAAAAAACATTCCAAACTGATGACATGTGAGTGATTCTCTTCCTCATCCTGCTGTGAGGTGTCACACCTCCTCTCCAAAGAGGATACGCTGTCAGGAATAACTGCTTCAACACTGGTATTTTTGTGGTAGATTTTAATCCAGCTGGCCAGATCCCATATCCATTTACTGATAACTTATGGATTGTTCAGTAATGTACAGATTATTCTAGATGCTACCAGTGCTGGTCACATGTTTAAAGAGAAAAAGAAAACAAGAACTGACCCAAGAAAAGGGCTCATTTCCTCAGAACTTCTAGAAATATATTCATTCTCTTGTTCAAAAATTGTTAAACAATTATTATGTTCCACACTGCTAGACAGCTGTGGAGGAGAGTGCGGTATAGAAATTATGGCATCTGCAATCTAATAAACCTTTCCCCAGGCATCTGCAATCTAGTAAAACAGAAAATTGCATCTAGAATCACAGCAGCTGTGTTAAGTGCCATAAGCCTGCTAGGGAGTTATGAGAATGTGGACCTACTAAACCTAGGAGGAGTTTGAGAGCTGGCTTCCCGAAGGCGCTAACTTTATGATTGTCATTAAGGACTGTACAAACTTTGATGGGAGGAGAGAAATGAGATGGCGGTTCCAGAAAGAAGAAAAACTCAGAGGCATGAAAGCATGGCTTGTTTGAGAAGCACTAATTAGTTAAGCATGGCAACACAGAGTGCTTTTCAGAAAATGATGAGAGATAAGTAGAAAAGAATTTTGAATGAACCTAAACATTTTCCTCAGGATCATAGAGGCAAATATCTTTGGTTCAAATGACACTGGAAATCCCATGTTTCTGACCTTTCTTTCAAAAAAACCTTTTTAAATGTACTCAAATTTTCTTTGATTTCTAAAATAAAGGCATATAAAATAATTTTATTTTTCTTATAGTTTCTGAGGAAGACAAAGGATTTGGACCAATTTTTGAAGAACAACCAATCAATACCATTTATCCAGAGGAGTCACCGGAAGGAAAAGTTTCACTAAACTGTAGGGCACGAGCCAGCCCTTTCCCAGTTTACAAGTAACGTACCTCATTGCTCTTTTCAGAATGAAGTGTTGGAGTAAGATTACAGATCAGCATCTATGATCCTGTATCTATAGAGAAAGATATGGCCTAAAGCTTTCTACAAAATCTAGGGTCATTATCAAAAATATTGTCATGCAGCTAATTTTTAAAAAGTTATTTAATACTGAAATAGTTTTCTTAAACATATGCATATAATTCACTTCCTATTTCCTGCACAGAGAATACCGGTACCATTTAACATTATCACTTAAAAACTGGCTAATGGAGATCATGCTATTAAGTAAGAAAATGGTTACATGAAAAATACGCAGAATTTAAATATATGCACTTGAGGATAAACTACTTTTGTATTTATTGGCCTGCTGCTGCTAAGTCATTTCAGTTGGGTCCGAGTCTGTGTGACCCCTACACGGCAGCCCACCAGGCTCCTCTGTCCCTGGGATTCTCCAGGCAAGAATACTGGAGTGAATTGCCATTTCCTTCTCCAATGCATGCATGCTAAGTCGCTTCAGTCATGTCTGGCTCTGTGCTACCTCATGGAAAGCAACCCACCAGGCTCCTCTGTCCACAGGATTCTCTAGGCAAGAATATTGGAGTGGGTTGCCATTGCCTTCTCCATGTATTGGCCTGGATAACTCATATATACAGATGATAGATAATAGTCTATATTAACCACATTTAAAGAGCATATTACATAGATAACTCTAGAAAACACCATTTTTCAGTAGTCTCAAATCTATATTCCAGACAACAAAACAAATTTCTTAAATAACTCTACTTATCAGACAATCTATATATCTCTTCATGTTTTTTTCTGGGGTACCTATTAACACTATCAAAAGTAAATTTATCAAAAGTAAATTTATAAAAAGTAGCAGTCAGTTTTCTTGCTTCAGGGTGTTCAGAAAAATATACTAACAGTTTCTAGTCTGATATAAAGAATAAGATTTTAAAATTAACCAAATGCCAATGGATTTTGGTTCCATGAAAACAAAGCAAGTGATTGACAGGGAAATTGGGGCTCTTGTGTGTTCATATCACCTGAGTTAATTGAAGGTTGTCATTCAGTAAAGTTGATTTTAGTAGTAGATTTTTCTCTTCATGGATAGAAAAACAACTTTTCATTGCTATTAAAAATTTATTATCATGAAGAATACACATTCCTTTCATTTAATTATACTTGAACTCATTTCCTAGTGCCTCTAATTGCAAAATTTTTCATAAAATAAAATATAAATTTATATGCAAAATCACCATCTTGGAGTGCAGTATAAGTGGATATTTTATAAATTATATAAATAATATATTTGTTCTGAAAATGGTTGATGGGCTAGATTTATTTCTACCCTAAGTCATTCATGATGGGAGTTTACATACATAAACTTGGACTTGGCATAGTATAACTAATGACAGGCTCTAGAGAAGTACAGAATTTTACATTGAGTACAGAATTTTATAGGAAAGGAAGCTGTGACCTATATAAGTAAATTGACTTGCTCCAGAACTAGTAAATCACAGCTCTAAGACTGAAACACAGGTTTCATGACTTTCAAGGAAACATATAATTTTTTTTTCAGTTTGCATCTATCTAGACGGGTTGATAGTATTTGAAAAGCTATTTTCAGTGATGGTTGTTCTGTGATTCTCTTTCCTTGACGTTCATACACGTGGAACCTAAGCAAATCAGCCTCCAGGCTCCCGTGGAGAATAAAAGAACAGAAAGAGATTGTTCTCAGCTAGTGTTCCAAGAACGTGTGCTGCTCTTTGCTGCCCCATTGCCCCCATAGAGACTGTAAGAAGCAAAGTTTTACATCACTAAAATTGTGTACTTATTGATACCCCCTTACATCTGCCTCCCCAAAGTCCCATTTAGTTTTCTTACCACAATTTAAAAAATAACAATAAGAAGCAAAACTTTGCTTGGCAAACATATCACCAACTTCTTCCCACAGACTACATAAGCATTTAAGTCCCCAGGGCAAGTATGCCCTCATTATCTATACAATAATATAGAAAACTGATGGGAAGAAGTAGATGTTTAATTGTTGTGAAGATGGTCTGCATTTGACAGCAAAGTAAGAAAAAATTATTCAGCTCATGATGTAGCTTGTCTGACAAAATAACACTTGCCATAATGCAAATTTACTTAGTATTCAAGGAAAGCCATACTAACCTCGGTAATCATGCAATTTGTCTTTCACATAGTACTTTGATATGTTCTATGATAATTTGTTATTCATGGCAACATCATGAAAGATAAAACAAGGAACTTTTTTACTTATCAGTCTTGAGACTTTCACTATCTTGCCCTGTCTCCCACAATAACAAGAACTCTAATAAAAATTGTATTTAAGGCTATGTGAAAGGGATTATAATAATGGTGAGTATTCTGAAAAATTAACTAGACGAGTGAACTTACCTAATCACAGCAAAATTTAATCATTATATGACATCAAGAGCAGAATCAGACCCAATGGGAAGAAGTTAAAACAAGAAATAAAAATTTGTAGTGAATATAATGGGGAGAAATTTATATTGATACCTTATATTTTGATATAACTAGTGCTTCACAAGGGAAACCACTGCCTTGGCAAATGCTAAGTGACTCGACATCGGATGGTTCAGTCAGGGGGAATATTGCCATCAGCTAGTATGAAGGAGATTATTTAGTCATAGGGCTGATATTTGGTAGGTTTTGAAAAGCAAAGCATGGTTTTCTGTGTTTGCTTTTAAATTAGTTCCCACACTGTAAAAAATAAAACTAAAAATGTTCTAGTAATTTGATTCATTAAAAATATTATAAAATTATTAAAAGTTTTGTTGCATGCAAAAAAAAATTTTTTTAAATAAAATTATTAGGCCTTTCTGGCAAGATGCTAACCCTAATCAGAATTCTGCAGCCAGGACATGAGTGATGGGGCCACAGCCCACTGGTTGACATAGCTCTTGTTTTAGAACACTGCAGAAGACATGAAACCTTAACCCTAGAAGAGAATGAATATAAAATTGTGCAGGTGGTCAGCTTCATTGAAAACTATTTTATATATGCAATCCTTTCATCATCTCACCATGAAAGTTTCCTGATTCTAATTAGTTTAGATTCTAGATGCCTGTTTCTAGTTAAGTTTATTCACCATCCCCATCAATATACCTGCAATAATGTATCTGTGGCCTGGAACCAAGACCCAATTGACTTTAGCCATTTTCAAATGGTGTGATCAACCTCTAGCGGTCAGAATATGACATTAACTGAGTAAAACCCTGATTTCTATTGGTTTGTTTTACTCAAAATGAAATTTTATTCAAAATTGACTTTGATATTGATATCTTATATTTTGATATCTTATACTTTGACATCTTGTATTGATATATTTTATTTCTACTAGAGCAATATTTTAAATATTTATATAACATTTATTTATTCATGAATCTAACTACTGCATAAATGGTTATCACTTATGATCCATGTATATCTGCTAAGAAACCAGTTTATATAGAAAAATTCAATGAAATATTTGTCCTTTGGAATGCCTCATGCTAAAAAAGGAAATATCTCATATACTTGAATATTTACCTTTCTGTGCCTGAACTAAATTATAAATCATGAGCCCAGAGACATGGAATTATAGAATATGAATAAGTACCACTCTGAGTCAACTACTTAATCATCTTCTTTCATATGGAGCTGTACTCATATTATTTTAGAACAATGTTATCCCAGTATACTGATTTCAGTTCTCTTGATATTTGATATGGCATTTACTTATTTTTTCATAGATGGAGAATGAATAATGGGGATATTGATCTGACAAGTGATCGGTACAGTATGGTAGGAGGAAACCTTGTTATCAACAATCCGGACAAACAGAAAGATGCTGGAATATATTACTGTTTAGCATCAAATAACTATGGGATGGTCAGAAGCACTGAAGCAACCCTGAGTTTTGGATGTAAGTAATTGTGACTTTAAAATGGGTATGTGCATTTAGGTAAAGAAAATTTTAGACATTATCAGAAGAATTAAGCAAAAAAAGGAGAAATCCAGGAGAAAGAAAAGTGAAAGAAAGACTTATAGATGAGGTGGGTTTTACAAGATTAGTGGGCCTTAATTGTGTGGAGAAGAAAAACAATTCCAAGAGAACAAAGTGTTATAAGGAATATTATGAATGTACTGAAAGTAGTGAAAGATAACACTGGAAAATAAACTAAGGTCATGTTCAGAAAAATCTTGAATAAGTTTCTAAAAATTACTCTCAATGGAAATGCTAAGCTTTGGATTCTCACTGGGGATGATATTGTTCCCAAGGTTGTGAAAATCAGTTCTTGGAGAGAGGAAACCATTTTATATATTGCAACATAATGATCTTATTCCTTAGTATTTAATTTTTCTTGTGAGTAATGAATAAAATGTTAACTGATTTAAGTTTAAATTAAATAAGATTTCTCTTTTTAGGGACAATAATAATGAAAATGCTTTGAGAAACTGTGCTAAACTAAAAGTTAAAGGTTATTATGAAATAAAAATGTGTATTGGGAGAAGAGTTAGACTAGATGTTCTCCATATATGATTTTATAAGTCACCATTTAAATATTTTGCAAAATGAATTATAGGATGACAGTGACATTTTTAAAAGGACCCAAGTGGTACTGATTACCAGAAGGGAGTGAGACAAAATCACCAAGTGCACCCAGATTAAATTCATGTGGTGACAGTGAGAGTGCAAATGATAAACTCAATCCTTGAAGAAATATACAACAGATTCACTGAAGGAAAAAGACCTTGCATATTTTCTTAGGGAAAGTCTAGTCAAAGGGCAGAAACATTTTCCCCTCTTTAAAATGGAATGGGAGCGATTAAGACCAATTTCAAGGATAAAAGGAAGCACTTCAGTGGTCTCTTCACATTTAAAGGAGACATTGTTATCCACAGTGAGACAGACTCCAGCTAAGTTTTAGAATAAGAATAGCATTCCAGGGAGACATCAGGACAGGAAAAGTAGATTTGAAGGGTTCTTTGCAGAAAGGTAATTATTGGAATGATAATTTTTCAGAGATGTAAACATATTAAGATAATTAAAAACCACATTTCATAATTTGAGTACTTATCATAGCATATTAAAAAGCAGAAACATTACTTTGCTGACAAAGGTTCATTTAGTCAGAGCTATGGTCTTTCTAGTAGTCATGTGAGAGCTCAATTATAAAGAAGGCTGAGTGCTGAAGAATTGATGTTATCAAATTGTGGTGCTGGGGAAGACTCTTGAGTGTCCTTTGGACAGCAAGGAGATCAGTCAACCCTAAAGTAAATTAAATCTGAATATTCATTAGAAGGACTGATCCTGAAGCTGAAGCTCCAATCCTTTGGCCACCTGATGCGAAGAGCCAACTCACTGGAAAGAACACTGATGCTGAGAAAGATTAAGGGAAAGAGGAAAAGGCGGCTACAGAGGATGAGAAAATCAAATGACATCACCAACTCAATGGACATGAGTTTGAGCAAACTCTGGGAGATAGTGAAGGACAAGGAAGCCTGGTGTGCTGCAGTACATGGGGTCGTGGAGTCGAACATGACTTAGTGGCCGAACACCAACTGATCACACAGAAAGAACTGGAGATGAGACAAGACTGAAACAGCATGAGAACTAGTAACACCAATGAAGAGTCAGGTAGCAGACTATCAAAGAAACCAAGCCAAGTGTGAGTTCCAAATACACAGAACAGAGTGAAGGAAATACAAAATGAGGAAAGTCCAGAATTTGAAAAAGAGCAAGATTATTGACCTTCACGTTCCTCAGAGAGGATTCTGCCCTTCATCCTTACTCCTTCTCCCCACTGGAGCCCTCTCTCAGACTTTCTCTGGTAAAGCCCTGGGTTTGTCTGTGCACATTGTATTTCCAGATGCTCTTACAGAGAATCTTCCTAAATCTGAGGTATTGTTTAGAAAATGCAGTCTTCCGGGTTGTCAGAACAGTTATACAGATGCTGCCAATGTCCATATTCTTCTGTAATGTGTGCACATTCCAGTGCCTGAAAAGGCTGGAATAAGCTTTTGATAAGCTTTCACCAAACCAACAGAGAAATATTGTATCTAAAAGTGAATGAGCAGCTGAAAAAGAAACTTTAATGAGTATCAATTTTTCCATTGCCCAGAGAATGAATGTTTTCCTTCTTGCTTTCATGATTAGATCTTGATCCTTTCCCACCCGAGGAACGTCCTGAGGTCAGAGTGAAAGAAGGGAAAGGAATGGTGCTGCTCTGTGACCCTCCGTACCATTTCCCAGGTAAAGTTAGCTCTTCTATGATTATAAGCATCTAGGAAATGAAGAGGGAACATTTTATTTCTTAATGATATTGGAGCACTTATAATTAAGACTCAATATTTGTATAACCTTTAATACATCACTTAGTAGAGCTTATAGATGCTTGCTTTTTTGATTCTTTAAGCAGTTGTCCCTAATTCCAAAGGTCTATGATCATTTCAGCTTATAAATGACATGTATGTTGGATTATGTTCCTATTAAGTCTTGTTACACTGGAGAAAATATGGTAGATTTTCTACAAATAATTCCTATAATAGTACCAAGGAGGAAATAATCATTTTATTAATAATTTGGCATCTAAAATATACTGCTGCTACTGCTGCTAAGTCGCTTCAGTTGTATCCGACTCTGTGTGATCCCATAGACAGCAGCCCACCAGGCTCCCCCATCCCTGGGATTCTCCAGGCAAGAATACTGGAGTGGGTTGCCATTTCCTCCTCCAAAGCATGAAAGTGAAAAGTGAAAGTGAATTTGCTCAGTTGTGTCTGACTCTTAGTGACCCATTGACTGCAGCCAAATACTGTAACTAAACACCAGAAAGAAAGAGACATAATAAATTATTAATCTCTTTAGGAGTTCTAATCCACAAACAAAATGTCAGTTCCAAATACATATAGTAAAGAAAATAAAAGCTGAGGAAAATCCAGAATTGGATACAGAGCAAGATTGTTGACCTTCACGTTCCTCAGCAAGGATTCTGCCCTTCATCCTTACTCCTTCTCCCCACTGGAGTGCTCCCTCAGACTTCCTCTGGTAAAGCCCTAGGTTTGTCTGTCCACATTGTATTTCCAGATACTCTTATAAAGAGTCTTCCTAAATCTGAAGCAAAGTTTAAGAAATGTGCAGTCTTCAGAGTTGTCACAACAGGTACACAGGTGCTGCCAATGTATCCCTGTACACAAGAAAGGGGCTAAACTGAAGTTCATCTGTTACAAGATTCAACTTTGGAATACATGTTTTCAGTAATTTGATATTGTGAAAATGAAAGCTACAAAACCATTGATTAAAAGATGAACACTGCATATGTAATATCTTCATTCATTTCATTTATCAAACATTTTCTTCAAACAATATATTTATACCACTTTTCTCTCATAAAAAAGTATTCTGGGTTCTTATAGTTTTAATCTTATGTCATAAAGTTGTCTCTAAATATATCTATATAGAATGATTCATAACAGACTATTATAAATCTGGAATATATTAGTATGGAATATACATACATATACATGTATACTGGGTCTTCCCTTGTGGCTCAGAGGTTAAAGCGTCTGCCTGCAATGCGGGAGACCTGGGTTTGATCCCTGACTTGGGAAGATCCCCTGGAGAAGAAAATGGCAACCCACTCCAGTATTCTTGCCTGGAGAATCCCATGGACAGAGGAGCGTGGTAAGCTACAGTCCATGGGGTTGCAAAGAGTCGGACAAGACTGAGCGACTTCATTCACTCACTCATTCATACATATATACTATCCTGGTTGTGTATAGATAATAGACTGTTTATAATCAAATGTTGATCATTTTTTTCTTATAACTGTGGGAGAAAAAGAATTAGTTGACATACATAGGAGACTCAGTAGACATGAATCTGAGCAAACTCTGGGAGACAATGGAGGACAGGAGAGCCTGGCATGCTGCAGTCCATGGGGTCGCAAAGAGTCTGACATGACTTAGTGGCTGAACAACAACAAAAGGAGAAATTTATGAATTCAAAAGTTGTAAAAAATTTTTCAATGAAGGAGTGGTCTTTTTTTTTTTTAAGAACTGACAAAATTATGAAAAAATCCCCTCATGTTCATAGTGTTTCCCACAAACGATTGGCATCTGCTTTGAGTGAGATTTTCATTAAAGGACTTTGAGCAGAGGAATCACAGGACATCACTTAAGTTATAGAAAGACAAATCTGATTACTGTTGTAAGAAAAGACTCAGCAGAGTATAAAAGTGAAACCAGGAGTTCAGTTAAAAGTTTGCCATCATGTAGGCAATGAATGATGGACCAGAGCAGGGGAACTGAAGGTAGGAAGAAGTAGTTAAATTCAAGATATATTTTGAAGGAAGAGGTAAGAGTACAGGCTGGTAGACTTTATGTGTGAGATATATGAGAAACACAGGAGTCAAGATGACATCAAAGTACTTGTCATGAGCTCTGGAGAGGATGGAGTTGTCTCAAAGAATAGGTGTGGATGTAAGAGTGAGGTGCCTAATTTAAAATTCCAAAAAGAGTTGTTCAGTTGGCAGTTCTATGAATGTGGAACCCAGGGGCAACATCTGAGGTAGGAATATCAGCTTGTGATACAACATTATATAAATTGTTTTCAAAGTCATAGGACTGCATATGATTACCTAGGGAAGTAGTATAGATAGACATAAGGGGAATAGATATAAGGGGAATGGTTCAAGGAACGCAAACTATGGATTTTTCTGAGATGAGTCTTGTTTTCAAGCCTCTGTGGCATCTTTACAACTTTGTTGACTGAAGAATTTCAAGGACCAAGAATAAGGTTGTTAGAAGCTTCAAATCATTAAGCCAAATGAGTGTATTACCTCTTCATCCTGAAAAAGATACAAATGTTTATATGGTTAGGAGCAGGACTGGGAGGGCTTTTAAATAAGCCAAAGAAACATCATTAATCACAAAATAGAACCTGAACAACTCTTTGTCTCCACTTGTGTTCTTAGTGGATTATGATGTCTTTGAACATTAGACTTGACACTTTCAAATATAAGAATGGACATATGCTTCAAGACCATAGTATGTGTATATATGTGTACTATTTTACCCTTTCCATGTCATAAATCTATCCACTATATGCAGTTAAGGTTTTGTATATTGCAGTTAATATTTCATGGAGTTGAAGGTAAAACGAACCAACCAGGTTTGGATTCTGAACCTCAAAGAACATTATATATGCAACTATTTATAGTAGTCAAATCTTGTTGGCTCTCTTTGGTGATCTGATAATCTAAAATTTACTTCTTACTAAGTCAAGTTAACTTAGCCATAACTACATCTCAGTTTGCTTGTTTAAAATTTGGGAGTAATAATTCTTGTGCCACCTACTTCACAGACCTTGTTATGACATTCAAATTTAATGTTTTTAAATTATAAAATGGATATTTAATTTAAAAGGACTATTATTAAAGTAAATAAAATGTATTTAGTGCATTTGATGTTATATTTTGAATCATCATTAAAACAAAGTATATCTCACTTCACTAAGAATTTTTTTATTCATGACTATTGAATTCACCTCTGATTTATGCACAGGAAAAAGATCTAGGGGACAATCTCATCATTTACAATCACTACATTTTTCTATGGATTTGAGTGTTCTACAATTTCTTGCAAAGAGGAAACTCTTATTTGAACCAGTTTGTTTATTTATTTAAAAATTTATATATAACTATATCAATAAAAATGTTGATTCAATTTTATAACAACACTTGATATGCAACAGATTGCCTAGTGCCTAGCACAGGATATGTGTCCAACAAATATTTGAGGAATGAGAAAGTAAAAGAGTAAATAAATGTGTTCATTAAATTGATATTTACATAGTGATTATAATTTTAGCAAAAGATAAATTTCCTGTTTAGATCTTGTTTTTTTTAATAGAAACATTAATTCATTAAGGTATAAGACTTTCTAAACCTCTGGGTTCTCAGAAAATGGAAAAAATGATTCTTTGATTCCAAGTAATTTTGAGAACCATCAGAAACTGANTAGTTGCTTTTAATACTCAATTTATGGGCTTCTCTGATAACTCAGTTGGTAAAGAATCTGCCTGCAATGCAGGAGACCCCAGTTCAATTCATGGATTGAGAAGATCCACTGGAGAAGGGATAGGCTACCCACTCCAGTATTCTTGGGCTTTCCTTGTGACTCAGCTGATGAAGAATCCACCTGAAATGCGGGAGACCAGGGTTAAATCCCTAGGCTGGGAAGATCCCCTGGAGAAGGGAAAGATTACCCACTTCAGTATTCTGGCCTGGAGAATTCTGTATAGTCCATGGGGTCGCAAAGATTCAGACATGACTGAGTGACTTTCACTTTCAATTTAGATGTTTAGATTCTGGAATACTCTTTTTTTTCTTTTTTGGCAGAGTGATTTTCAGGATAGCTCCCCAACCAGGATTGAATGCTCAATGAAAGCACTGAGTCCTAACCACTAGATCACCAGAGAACTCCTTGAAATAGTCTTTTGATATCAGCTTTGTTTTTTCTATTTAGCATATTAGCTACGTTTTGCCAATGACATTTTCTATTTCTGACATAGCTGATTCTTGTTTGCAACAGGCATTTTATTTTATTCTCTGTGTTAGTGACTTATCTCCCTGAGGATATACTACTACTTAATGTTTAATTATTTTCTTTTAATTCTGCTTTCTTAATATTTGTTTTGTTTTATTATATGTTATACATTTATGTTATTNTGTTGGCAACAGACATTTTATTTTATTCTCTGTGTTAGTGACTTATCTCCCTGAGGATATACTACTACTTAATGTTTAATTATTTTCTTTTAATTCTGCTTTCTTAATATTTGTTTTGTTTTATTATATGTTATACATTTATGTTATTGCTTTTATTCAAACATTTTATGAGTGTTAGTTTTCTCTTCATATCTGGAGTTGAGGGCCTGGATTAAGTATTACAATTAGATAAAGAGTATTTTCTCTGCTCACATGAGCATACTTATTTGAGTCAAGTAATTGTATGTTCTAGTTATTAAAACTTTGGTCATGCTACTTATGTGAAATCAGAATGGAGAAGATGTTGACAGGTATGGGATTTCTTTTCAGTGTTCAATAGTTAAGTTTCTGAAAGTGGGGACATCTCCATCTCTAATGCTTATGTTCATGCCTCTACTTTTCTTAATGAACAAAGGCTTGGTTGGGAGCATCTGTCTTTGAACTCATAATTTAGAGAGATGAACCAAGCATTTCTTCTAAGAACAAAATATAAGACACGCATTGACTATGAATGAGGAGGAGGATTATGTGTAATAAATTTCCTGACGGACTCACAGTATGCATCCAATTCCATTCACTCTACTTCTGATTTAAGGATTCTTTTTTATTCAAACACACAATAACATTGATAGAAAGTCTTTATTTTTGACAGTATGGGATATGTGACCACTCACATCTATTGGGATTGACTGCTACAGTTTTTATGCATGCCTGATTGATTAATTGGCTCATTGACTTGATTGCAGTTTTAAAACTTACCTATTTGCTTATTTGTTTATCTATATTAGAATTTAGATGCAATAAAATGCAGAGAAAGCAAGTGTTCAACTTACTGAGCTTTCACAAATGTATACATCCATTTAACCAGTATTCTAAACGATGTAAAGACCACTGATTGCTCTACCTCAGGAGAGACTTTAATCTCATACAATTTATATAATTTTATGGCCTAAAATGCAGTCTTTCTTCACAAATGTTCCAGGTAAATTTGATAATATTTTGTTATTTTGTGAGTAATGTTCTAAACTGTTAGAGTACATTGGTTGATAGTATTTTTGAAATCACTCATATTTATATATCAATTATTGAGAATTGAGTGTTAACATATCCAACCATGACTAAAGTTTTGTTGTTGTTCTATTTGGCTCTATTAGTTTTTACTCTATGCATTTTGAAACTTCTGAAGAATTTACCCTTCTTGTATCTTATTTTATTTCTAGCAACTCATCTTGAATTAAATATCACTTTGGTGTTAAGTCATTTGAGTCATGTCCTATTCTTTTTGACCCCATGGACTCTAGCCTGCCATGTTCCTCTGTCCATAAGAAGAGTTCCNATTTACCCTTCTTGTATCTTATTTTATTTCTAGCAACTCATCTTGAATTAAATATCACTTTGGTGTTAAGTCATTTGAGTCATGTCCTATTCTTTTTGACCCCATGGACTCTAGCCTGCCATGTTCCTCTGTCCATAAGAAGAGTTCCCACAAGAGACATCAGCTTTCTTCTGCTTATATACTTATAGCCATCATATATCTTCTTCACTTTCTTTAAGTTTTAAGCTATTTTTGTTTAAATATTTAAAATGCATTCAGAGTAGAGTGTGTGTAGTTCACTATTCTCTTTTATTCAGTCTGAAAATTATTGCCTCTTAATTTGAGTATGTTATGAGTTGAAATTTTCCTNTCATATATCTTCTTCACTTTCTTTAAGTTTTAAGCTATTTTTGTTTAAATATTTAAAATGCATTCAGAGTAGAGTGTGTGTAGTTCACTATTCTCTTTTATTCAGTCTGAAAATTATTGCCTCTTAATTTGAGTATGTTATGAGTTGAAATTTTCCTTCAAAAAGATTGTGTTGGGATCCTAACTGCCTATGCTTCAGGATAAGAACTTACTAGGAAACAGGATTGTTACAGAGGTAACCAATTTAAAATGGGGTAATTTCCCTGGTGGTTCAGATGGTAAAGAATCTGCCTGTAATGAAGGAGACTCAGGTATGACCCCTGGGTTGGGAAGATCTCCTGGAGAAGGGACTGGCTATCGACTCCAGTATTCTTGCCTGGGAAATCCCATGGGAAGAGGAGCCTGGCAGGCTAAAATCCACAGGGTTGCAAAGAGTTTGACATGACTGAGCAACTAACTTCACCTCAGAATCCTATTCCAAGATAGCTGGTGTCTTTATAAAAAGGGACGTTTGGATACAGACATGCAAGCAGGAATAATACTACATGACCATGAAGACAGCCACATACCAGCCAAAGAGAGAGGCCTAGTACAGTTGCAGCGTCACAACCTTCAGAAGGAATGAACACCGTCATTTGAGACTTCTAGTCCCTAGAAATGTCAGACAATATTTTTCTGTTGTTTGAGCCACCGGTTTTTAGTGTTTTGTTACAGTAGCCCTCGCAGACTAATATGTATTTGGTATATTTGCATTTAGTCACTGACGTATGTTGTGCTCATTTGTGTCTGCTCTTTTGTGACCCCATGGACTGCAGCCTGCCAGGTTCCTGTCCATGGAATTTCTCAAGCATGAACGTTGGAATGGGCTGCCATGTCCTTCTCCAGGAGATCTTCCCAACTCGAATTAAACCCATATCTCTTGCTTCTCTTGCATTTTCATGTGTTTTCTTTACCACTAGTGCTACCTGGGAAGCCCAGTCATCGACACAGCTGTATTTAAATATACTATATTGTCATTTGTTTACTATTTAAGGGTTTTTGCTTATTCTGTTATTTTTATTTTCTTAACTTTTCCAGTCTTACCTCAGATTAAATGAATATTTTTAATTATTCTACTTATTTACACTATTGGTTGTTTTAACCTTTTTGTGTGTGTTGTTTGTTTCAGCTTCTTGGACCTAAAATTTGAAATTTTTAATAAAAATTTGATGAACGTTCACAATTATTTATTCAAACATAATTTTCTCCTTCATTTTGTCTCTTATTCTTCTTGAATTCTAATTCTAGATATATTTGATGGCTTGATATTTTCTTATGTCAATCTCTTATTTATCTCAGTCATTTTCCTTTTTTATTTTAAGAGTGTATAATTTCAAAGACCTTGATTGTCATTTGTCTTTTTTCTGATACCTGTAATCTGCTACTGAGCCCTGCCAATAAACAGTTAATGAGGTATACCAAATTTTCTTTCTTTTCTTTTATTTTACTTTATTCTACTTTACAATACTGTATTGGTTTTGCCATACATCAACATTTTTCTGGCGTGTCCATTATTTGTTGTTGGTGTTGTTCTATCATCATGACAATGTTTTTTATTAGTCTTAAAATGTGTTTATATTTTTGTTTATATGATTTTAAAACCAGAGTCATCATGATGTTTACAATTTTTGACTGATTTTCCCTTGAACACTGAGCAGATTTTTCAGTTTCTTTACATGACTTGTATTTGTTTTTATTGTATGTAGAAAATTTAATAATACACTGTAGAAAATCTGGATGCTCTTATATAGGGTCTTAAGATAATTCTTATGNAACCAGAGTCATCATGATGTTTACAATTTTTGACTGATTTTCCCTTGAACACTGAGCAGATTTTTCAGTTTCTTTACATGACTTGTATTTGTTTTTATTGTATGTAGAAAATTTAATAATACACTGTAGAAAATCTGGATGCTCTTATATAGGGTCTTAAGATAATTCTTATGGGCTTCCCTTGTGGCTCAGAGGTTAAAGCATCTGCTTGGAATGCAGGAGACCCGGGTTTGATCCATGGGTTGGGAAGATCCTCTGGAGAAGGAAATGGCAACCCACTCCAGTACTCTTGCCTAGATAATCCCATGGAGGGAGGAGCCTGGTAGGCTACAATCCATGGGGTCCCAAAGAGTTGGACACGACTGAGTGACTTTACTTACTGAGATAATTCTTTGAGAGCAGTTAAATTACTGGCAGATACTTTTGATTTGTCAGGCCTAGTTTAATTATTTTAAAAAGTCTCTTCCAGGTTTTGCTTTTAGACGAAGGACACAGCCTTTACTGAAGGAAATAACGTGCTCTTAATGCATAGGCTTTCTGGGGCCTCACATAAACATATGAGATATCCAGTGAAATCTCCCCTCTGTGGCTAGTCCGTCCCTTCAACATCTCCCCACCCTGAGCCACAGTGGGTATCTCAGCCCCAAATCTGCCTCCCACAGGATTTAGAAGCCAATTCTGTGTATGCATGGAGCAGTCCTCAGTGAAAATGCCTCCTACATCCCTCCTCTGACTTTTCAGTGCTTCTCTGCGCTGCTCCTTACTTTCTACACAAATTCCTGCCACTTCAGCAATTCTCAAACTGCAGTAACTTCAGCAGCTCTAAGCTATAACCCATCTCTGGACGTTCTTTTTAGAATCACATTGCTTATGCCATAGCAGGAAAAGTGCCTCTCATCAAAGATTCCAGTTAAATGTGGGGGCTTGATTCATGGGAATCTCTCAAGGATGACAAGTGTGTACTACTTGACACACATATTAAAAGACTGCTGCCTCATAGGCCTTGTCCAATTTCATCATTATTTATGGTGAAACAATGATAAGAGCTTCCCTGATACCTCAGTTGGTAAAGAATCCGCCTGCAATTCAGGGGACCTGGGTTCGACCCCTGGGCTGGGAAGATTCCCTGGAGACGGGAAAGGCTACCCACTCCAGTATTCTGGCCTGGAAAATTCCATGGACTGTATAGTCCATGGGGTCACAAAGAGTCGGACACAACTGAACGACTTTCACGTCATCATGAAAACATACTGGGGGAATAAATGGCAACCCAATTCAATATTTTTGCTGGGATAATCCCATGGACAGAGGAGCCTGGCAGGGTATGTCCCCAGGGTTCCAAAGGATCAGACACGACTGAAAAAAAAGCTTAATATTAATAATTCCACTGTGGCCAAACCCAGAAGTCCCTATGAAAGAGATTATATCCTACTAAAATGCCTTATTTTTTTGGCCTGCTATGGAACACTTCCCAGCTTCCTATAGTTATATCTTCTAAGTATTATATTGTGTTATTTCAATGGTATTTTGAAACAAAGGAGAAATAAATGTGTTTGCTCAGTCCAATGTCAGGAATTTGAACCTCTAAGACATTACTTTTAACGTCCACTAGGCATATTTTTGCACAGTGTTTTATTATATTTTATACCTATCATATCTCATTTCTTGTGTTTTGAATCTCTATTCAAATATTTTGGATGAATGGTACTTCATAAAAAAAATATATGTATTCTCAGAAGGAGATGTTTTTAGTAATATCCTTCTTATGTGATTTACTAGGAACAACTTCAAGGANAGGATAGTGAACACAGCAGTTCTCATTTAGGACATAAGCACTTGGGGAGTTTGAGGAAAATGTGAATCCAAAGATAGTGATTCAGCCAACCCAGGATGTGACCCAGTAATCTATAGGTTCAGTGAGCATCCCAAGTGATTTTAATGAATTGGATTTTTGATCTGTATCTTGAGAAAACATTGATGCAAGGAGCAGTTCTTTTGACTCTGGTTCTAAAACACAACTTGGATCTGTGTTTTCCTCTCTGTTCCCACTGTGACTCTGCCCTTGTTCAGGCCCTCACTTAGAGCTCCGGCTCTCTGCTCTCTTTTTCTTCTCCATATTCCTTCCCTTAAAACTGCCAACAAATCTTCTACTTAAACCAAAGGTAAAATTCATATTTTGTCTCTTAACAAACCCTATTAATAGCTAACCATTGAGGAAATTGATCTCAAAATCCTTAATATCAGTTTCAAACCTTCTATATTGTAGATTCATCTTCAACTACATACTCTTCAATATCATTTTGATTCCTAGACTTTTTACAATTGCCTGCACACTCCTGAAGTTGTGTCAAAATATGCTATTTCCTCAACTTGAACTGGTCTAGTTCAAATGTCCTCTTTGCCTGAGATTCCCTCAGCCCTTATTTATTTCCAACAGTCCTCCTTGGCCGCCACTTTTTTAGAGCATTTACTATTGATTTGGTTTATATTTCAGGTCTTTGTGTATCTATTTGTCTTTCAAGTGTTCTAGAGTATAAAGTACACACTCATGTTATGATTCTAAGCAGTGTATTTAGCCTTTCTGCTCTGCTTGCTAATTTTGGTTTTTCTTAAATTAGGAACAACAAAACCATATCCTGCTGATATTGTAGTTCAGTTCAAGGATGTATATGCATTGATGGGCCAAAACGTGACTTTAGAGTGTTTTGCACTTGGCAAGTGAGTATGCTCACAGTTTTCATTAATGTATATAGAGTTTAAATCTTGTATTTTAGGAAATACATGTAAAAAATATTTAGCTATAAACATAGAGTAAATTGCCTTTTAAGTGTTGTGGACCATTAGCTCTTGTTATCTTCTATTTAAGTCCTGTTCCTGATATCCGATGGCGAAAAGTCCTAGAACCAATGCCAAGCACAGCTGAGATCAGCACCTCTGGAGCTGTCCTCAAGATCTTCAATATTCAGCTAGAAGATGAAGGCGTATACGAATGTGAGGCTGAGAACAATAGAGGAAAGGATAAACACCAGGCAAGAATTTATGTTCAAGGTAGATACATTGTTTTGATTTTCCACACATTTAATCAATATCTTATTTAAAACCATTTTCTCACTTGAAAAACTATCATAAAATNTATACGAATGTGAGGCTGAGAACAATAGAGGAAAGGATAAACACCAGGCAAGAATTTATGTTCAAGGTAGATACATTGTTTTGATTTTCCACACATTTAATCAATATCTTATTTAAAACCATTTTCTCACTTGAAAAACTATCATAAAATGATTAAGCTTAAAAATAGTAATGTGTATTACATTGTGAAAAGCGATAAAATAGTTATCTTTGTGTCTAACTAAGTCACAAAAATGAGTAGAGAAGTTAGGAATTCATGCCACTGGTATTACAGGAATATGAATGGATCAATAGTAGTGTTCTTGACACTTTTGAGAAAATACAATTCATGTGGATTGTTGACTTTCTTCAGGCTCTTTTTTATTTGTAGAATAACCTATGCATTATAACATAGTTTAAGCCAGTGATTCACAAACTTTACCATGTTTTAAAATCATCTGGAGGGCTTATTTAAAGACATAAATTGCTGGTTCTCATACTCAAATGTTTCTGGTTAGAAGGTCTATTTGGGGTGTGAGAATTTGTATTTATAAAAAATTCTTAGGAGATGATGCTACTTGTCCAGGAGCCACTCTTAGAGAACTACTGGTCTAAGGAAAGTTTTTCTTTGATACAAGTTTTTGAAACAAGTATTTAATTGAAATAAGCTTTGTTTGGGAGGAGAGAATATAGTTCCCCAGTCAATGCTTAAAACTTTACATACTGAAATCCTCCCTGCAATGTTTTCCAATGTGAAATTTGCAGGTCATACCTGAATAAATATCTAAGGCTTCAATAAGGTCATTCACTGAAAGGATGAATGTACACAGAGTGTGTCCTCAGAGGCAGACACAGTAGGAGCTAGAAGAGTTAAATATAGGAAATATTTTGTCCTTGAGGAGTTCATACTCTAGTCATACCATATGAAAAACCTCCAAATTTATATAGTCATACACAGTCAAATAAATATCTACCCCTAATGTGTATAATTATAAAGAAAATTGTGAGTACAATATGGGGAATTACATATTATATTGATGAAGCATTTGATAAAGGGGTACCTTAGCCTCATCAAAGTATGGATGACAGGAAAAACTAGAGATGATGTCTGAGCTGAACTGGAAAACCAGGAGACTAAAGGGTACTGTGGCAGTGTCAAGACCAACCCTTACCTCCTATCCTTAGACCCCAGGCCTCTGTCTATATAGGAATAAAGTAAGCAACTCCAATGACCCAGCACATGCAGCTGACTCATCACCACCATCTCATAACGTCCGCTAGGTTTAAGATTATTTTAACTTTCACCTTGTGCATTTCATTTGCCTTAAGAAGCCCTTGGACTCCAGGGCTGTCTTATGGGCTACACTTTCATACCCACATAGCTCTGCATCTTTCCTACTCAGACTCTATACTCTTTTCATTCCTAACTTCTGAAGTCCTTATAATATGCCTCTAGAACACATAATCCATCATTATCAGAATCCCCTATATCCATAACTTCTTTGCACATTCGCTTTATTTATTTTTTGCCTGTTTTTATTTATTTATTATTCACATTCCCTTTAGTCTTAGCTGCAACTGACACTGTTTCTACTGCAGACCACTCAAGCAGTGGCTGATTTTCTTTAACAACTCTCAACCCCAGGTGTGACTTGTACACTTGTCCTCCTTGCTCTTTATTGCCATTGCTGGACTATCTTTCTTTTCCTTTAATCATCTAGTTTATAATTTTATGTCAGGTCACCTCCCCAACCCATTGTTCTAAGATTTTCATTACTAACAACTATCACCACTCAAGTCTTCTCATGACTTCATTCTTGGTGACGTAAAATCACGTGGACTATAAAAATTTTTCTAATGGTCTTGTGTCTCACTTCCTTTGAACTCCTCTCTTGTTCTACATTCTTCCTCAGCAATCCACTCCCAAAACTGAGGGTTCAGACCTTATTGTTACCAAAAGCACAGTCCCTTTACAATCTCAAGTTTAAGTGTTTAAACTCTCATCACCACCTTTCAAGGTTCAATACCTAGATTCCTACAATGCTTTTAATCTATTAGCAACTATAATCAGTTAGTCTTATTTTGTTTTAACTTCCTCTCACTTTCCCTAACTTGGCCATCTCTTTCCTAAACCTGGATTCAATCATTATCATTTCCCTGCACACCAGCTTAGCTCACTCATCTCTCTCCACTTTGTCTTGCTACTTTGGCAAAGAGCAATACTGGAAAACTCTGGGTCTCTGCCTTATTGTCAGAACCAAGGAACTTGAATATGACTTGAAATGAGCACTGCCAAGTTGATTAGCCTATGTCTAGTTAAACATCACAGCATCACTAACTTTAAATAGGCCCTTAATGTTGCCTGGCAACTAGACTATTTTTATTCAGATTTACTTACTCTCTCATTTTATTAGATGACCATATCATGCCTTCATGGTTTCCATTAAACCCATAGTAATTCCTTCTTCCACCTTCCTCTCGGCTAATAACATGGCTTCCTATTTTACAGAGATAATGGTAGTAATTAAATTAGAACCCTCACAAACTTCTGTTCTGTTCCTACTAACACTTGCATCTCCACCCATCTGTTTTTACTCTAGAGTCAGTTATTCTCTGAGGACAACACCTCCACTTGGGCACTGGACTCTATCCCTCTTACACATTAAATTGAAATATAATTCTTTCAAACCTTAAATATCAGTTTGAAAGATTTATAAGAAAAAGTTCAGTTATTTTAGTGTTATTTATGAATCAGCTTTCCAACAAAACATGGTTCACAAATAGAAAAACAATTATAAATTGAATTAGAATTACCTTGTCTCTATTAATGTAAAGTTTACCTACAGACCTATATACAGCTTTAATGATTCTATCATTGATTCCAAGACTCAGAGAGTATCTGATGTATTCTGCAGAAGAAAGTCAACTAAGTATAATATTTGTCATCCTGAGTTGATGATGGATGCTGAGACTTGCATTTGCATTTACAATGTTCTTTACTTTTTAGCATTTCCTGAGTGGGTGGAACACATCAATGACACAGAGGTGGATATAGGCAGTGATCTCTACTGGCCTTGTGTGGCCACGGGGAAGCCCATTCCTACCATCCGATGGCTGAAGAATGGATATTCGGTATGTGTGTTCAAGTGCTTTGCAGTTCTTAAGCCTATGTTCAGGTAACATTTCCTATAATCCTGGAAAAAATTAGCAGGAGTGGCATGTAGGCTCTGAAATTTAAAAATTTCCTTTTAAAAAAACAACAACAAAAAAGTGAACATATAGTATCTTTTTTCAGCTTAAACAGTTTTCTGTAATCTTATGTCTACCTTCTCTTTCTCTCTCCTTATTGTCTCCTTTGTTCCACTTCCCCTTTCTTCCTTTGCATCCATCTCCACTACCTGATACTGTCCTCTTTTTCTTACCACTGTTTCCCTGACCCCACAGAAACAGAGGTAAGAGTGAAGGTCCTACCTTTAGCCCTGGGGACAAGTAGCAGCAGTGGGGTCCTTCTCTACCTTCCCACTGTAATCTCTCAGCTGGGCCGAGAGGGAAAAAGGTGGACTCTCTGCTCTGTAGGATGAATAGAACAAGAGCCACTGGGCATGGTAAGTGGGTTTTACTTCCCCATACCATGAAAACCCCACTCCACTCGACTTAATTAATAGTGGGGGAATAATAATGTACTTAAAATGAAAGACAACCAAGCCCAAACCCAAATGAAAGCATTTCTGTTAAAGTTTTTCAAGGAGACGTGTTTTACTTTGTGTTCTTTCCAGTATCATAGAGGGGAATTGAGGCTGTATGACGTGACCTTTGAAAATGCTGGCATGTACCAGTGCATAGCTGAAAACACACATGGAGCAATTTATGCAAATGCCGAGTTGAAGATCTTGGGTCAGTATCACTTTTTGTTTCTGTTAACAATCAACAAGAAAGCAACACATTAAAAAGTATCTTGGGTTATCTAGATTATATTTAATTTCATATTACTTTCTTGAAATAAAAATTTCTTGAATTAGAAATTAAGCATTTCTAAAATGTGGTTTGTATTAGAATGGTGTTATTTTCCTTTCATTGAAGAATAGTAAATAAATTGGAAGTAATATAGAGTATAAAGGTTTTTAAAATGTTTTAAATGGTAATGCAAACTTTACACATGTCAGTTTTTACAAGTCTTGCTTTCTCCTATATCTGTGCAACTAAACACTGCCAGAACATCATATAGAACAGCTGCTCCCTCAATGCCTGTGAGGCAGCCTCAGAGAGTCTTTGGCACTTAGTAACTTTATCAGTCCCTGGGTTTCATATCCTACAATTGCTGTTCAAAACCTCAGTCCCCTTACCCCACACTGAGTTTCTTCTTCATGAAAATTGAAAATCATGGAGATAAAATGTTTCAACTTCCTATCCCTCATTCAAAACTATCTGAATCTTTATTACTCTTGTCCTTTAGATATTCTTTATCCAGAGGATGATGTACTCTGGCCTCAACACATATCCCTTCTCTTTGTGAGTTTGTGTATGTGTATGTGTGTGAGTGTGTAAATGTGTGTATGCATATCTCTCAAGATGCCTCTCTTTCTGGTCATGTTTTCCTCTCGAATTCTCCTCTCCATTGTGTTTAGTGACCCAGTGCTGATACTTCCTATATTATTTCTTCTTGATCACGTCATTTTCTCCTTTTCATCCTTTCCTTTGCTCAGTTGAAAATCTTGCTCTCTTCCAGAGTTCCATTCCTCTGGCTGCATTCCGTTTTCTTTCTCATTCTCTCACATATTCTATAATATTATTCCTGAGTTATTATTATTTTGAAATTAAAGTTATCCTGGATGATATCTTCTTCTCCCATTAACTATCAATGGCCCCTTAATGTATATCTCTGGGTCAGATTTTTATCCTCAGCTTCTATCTCAGTGTGAAAAACTTCTTAGCAGAAATGGTCATCTGGGTAAATTCATAAATATCCAAAACTTAGCATGTCTGAAATCAAAGTCATTATTTCTCATTCATCCACACCTTTTCCTCTTGAAATGTTTACTGTTCTATAGAATGAAACAATCCATTACATCCTTTCCCCTATAAGTCCTTTTACCTATAAATCTTTCTGAGATTTTTTTTTACATTCTTATTTTTATTACAACTACCTTAAATAACACCTTACTATATCATGCCTTTTTCATGCTACTTGAAGTGGCTATCATTGAGTTTAGTTATATTTCAAGTAATTAATCCAGATGGGCAGGCTTCCTCTTCTGGATATGATTACTGAAAAGATAAAGCAATAGCTCAGTGCAGCCTATTTGATTTTTGCTACACCAAAGAGGAGTTCTTTAAAACAGTTGTACCACTACAAATTGAGTGACACTAAAAGAATAAAGGCAGTGAAATAATAAGAAGAAAGTATTAAAGAAAGCTATCTTTTAAAAGAGTTGAAGCCTTCTTAATTTTAACTTTCCCTGATTCTACTTAAATTTTAAGTATCATATTCCATTTCTTCTGCTTAAAGTCAAAATTCCTTGCTAATATATTCAATATAGCTTCTTTGGGTATCAAGCAGATGTTAGGGTTAGGCTTCATACTATATCACTTTGGTGAAAAGTACAAAGAAATCATTTTGACTTTTAGAAAAGATACTAGGTAAGTTTCAATTATTTCCCCAATGTAAACTCTTTTGTTTTCTGTTGTAATTTCTTCTTTTTTAAAAAATTAGTTTTTCATTTTTTTAATTGGAGGATAACTGCTTTATAATATTGTGACAGTTTTTCAACACATAAACATAAATTGGCATACATGTGTACCCCCCATCCTGAGCCCCCCTCCCACCTCACTCTCTATCCTATCCCTCTGGGTTTTCCCAGAGCACCAGCTTTGGGTGACCGTAATTGTTATACATTACAAAATGATAAGAAAATACAACAGTTCAGATTGAAAGATCTCTTTGTCTTCAAGTCAAAAATCTTCCAATCATTTAATGTCTATTAATGTACTAAACCAAACTGAGCATTTTGAGATTGAGATCAATTCCTGGGCATCTTTATATTTGTTTCAATCTATTTTTTTGTTTATTGCTTATAGAAATGGTGTTTCTCATTCTTCTTTCCTAAGTTATTTAGTTAACTTTTATTTATCTATGAAATGATTATCGAGTACTTTTGCTGTACCATATATTAGTCTATAATAGCCTTGTCTAACTCAATTAAACTAAGCCATGCCCTGTGGGGCAACCCAAGATAGGCGGGTCATGGTGGAGAGGTCTGACAGAATGTGGTCCACTGGAGAAGNGAATAGTTACAATGAAAATATACAAGGGACAACTCCCTAAGTGGGACTTTGGATTCCAGAGGAAAAAAGAGCAGCTAACAACTTGAACCAAACCAAGTGGTAGAAGTGGGAAATGAGAGAATTCATGCAATGGAAATGATATGTAAACAAAGGTCTGCAGAAAAGAGAACACATAGTAAAGTGTAAGTTACTGGGGTGCAGGAAGTGGGAAAGGAAGTAGCAAGAATGTGTACTTCATCCTAACACCAAAATAAGTCTCATTGTGTGCTTACAAAATGCTGCTATTGTGATAGACTATATGAATTTGCTAACCCAACTCTGCTTGTAGCTAAAAAGTAAGTACATATTATCTCAAGATCTGATGTCAGAAGTCTTAATAAGCATGTCGATTTGTCCATTCAGGTGATGTGCTTTTGGTCTTATGTGTGCTGGTCCTAGAGATACAGCACATGCAGCTGTATGTGAGTAACACAGGGATACAAAGCTGAATAAAATAGGAAGGTTTTTCCTTCAGGGAAACCAACTTTAATCATATAATTGTATAAATATTTTACTGAAATGAGATATATAATTTCACATTAAGTAAATTGCGCTATGGCAAAACATAACAACAGAAAGTAGAAAGACTGCCTTAGGGAAATGACTTGAACTGATTCTGGTGGGGGAGGATAAACGTTATTTTGGTGACGGTGGGGAGAGGGAAAGATATAAAGGGACCAAATCTAGGAGAGGAAACACTTTGGAGAACAAGAGATAAGAGATAAGAGATAACAAGATACATTAAGCCCTAAAAAGGGAATGTTCTGGAAAGCAGAGTATAAGTGAAATGGTGGCACTTGGTAAGCTGGAATATTGGACAGAATTTAGAGAATGGATCCAGGTTGACCTTATACCACTTACAGCTTTTATTCAAAGAAGGGGAATATTTTTTAAAGTTTTTGTTTGTTTTTATAGAAAGAGATGATTTGATCATATTTGCATTTTTAAAAGGTCACTGTGGGTGCCAAGTGGAGAAGAGAATAAATGAGACTGGGGTGGAGGTCATGACCAAATAGGATATAGTAGTTCAGTGACAGATATTGGTAACTTGGACAAAGGCAGAGGAATGGTGATGAAGAGAAAGGGATAAATTCAATAATTCATATGATGGAATTGAAACTGAAGAAGAGGAAGGGTTGAGAGTTTTGTCAAAATTTTTGGAGAATGTGCTGTCACAGATGACAAGAAAAGTTGAGTTTTGGGGGACAGAAGGTCAAATGCTATCAGAAATCACGCAAAATGAGTTTAAGAAGCAGGAACCAGCTTGAAATGGATTGAGGAGTAAGAGGTAAATAAATGGCAAAAGCTAAAAACAGAAAGTTGGGTTTTGATAATTAGGTATGGTCAGGATGCAAGCAATCATACAAGAATTAAGCAGCTTAATATAAGGAAAGAAGAATAGTTGATTGTTTCTGGAGGAAACAGGAAAGAGCAGTGAGAGGTAAGATATGGGACTGGGAACAAACATCAACAAGATGGCAGGGATGGGAGAAGTAAAGGTCACTGAGAAATCCTTGATAAAAGCATGACCTATAGGACTTTCAAGAATAGAAATATGTATTGGATGATAATTGCTCTACTTTGTGGGATACAACCAATTCCTTGAACTTCAACTCTCCTACAAACCTACTTTACTAGGGGAAACATTGTGTTTGTAGCTTTCAAGGCAAAATAGACAAAGGGCTGGTCCGGGGCTCCTTAGTATGGCAAAAAAAATAAATGGACAAGAGAGCAGAGAGAAAAAAAAACCCTACCTTAGGAATGCACAGAAATCTTGAAATCTGGATTTTTACCCAATTTAGACCTCAAGGGGCAGGAAGATCTACAACTAACATGAAATTGTATTATCTCTAGCTGTGTTTTTACTGAAACTGGCTAAGAGCAAGGAATAAGGTGTGTGGCCACTGACCAGATATTTATATGGAGATAGCAGTATTCTGTTACAATCAATTGAATCAATCTGTTCAGATTAATTAAATTCTAAATTAATCTTATTAATCAAGCAAGGATTGCAACCCAAACACTTTCTAAGACCATCAGGAAATTTAATATGTAAAGGGCCCACTGGCAGAACCAATGGTGAAGCAGAGCATTCATTTTACATACAGTCACTAAATAATAAAAATTTAAAATTAGCAAGTATGTCATATAAAAGAAACAAAGCCTTCATGAAAAACTGACTTAACCATTAGTTTTTCATCCTTTTATCTATCTGTATATCTATGATTACAATAGTAAGTCAATATTTTGGATTCGTGGGAAAACCAAATGTCTGTTTAAAAATTGAACTTTCCTTATTTGTCTTTTAAGAGGATATTTGAAGATAATGAGCATGGACTATTTTATGCTCCTCCTAACCAAAAAAACAAAGTAACTATAGTTAAATTACTTGGATGCTCTGTCTCACTTTTATCTTTAATAAAATGTACAAATTAGGACTCATCTCATAGAACTGTCCTCAGAAGAGAATGGAATGAGAAAAGCTGTACAGAGGAGACTTTTGATAAATATTAGCTATTGTTAGAAATTTCATTGAAATGGTACCTTGTCATTCACAAGCAAAATTCCTTTAAGCCTTTTTCAAAAAATATATGTTAAACACTATTCTAAACACTGGGCATAGAGCAGTGAATGAGACAAAAATCCTTCCCCACATGGAGCTTATATTTTGGCCCAAATGGTACATGTTAGTAGAACTGTCCATTTTAACATTTTCTACACACTTTCATTATCATTGTAAAATGAACTGTGACACATCTTGAAATTAATAATTCTTCATAGCCAAAGAGCATGTATGCATCCTCACTGATATTCAACATCAAGTTTCATCCTGTAGGGTTTCTCAGAAGGACCTCTGATTATAAGAATAATAGGCTAATGCCATTTCTGAAGGAGATCAGCCCTGGGATTTTTTTTGGAAGGAATGACGCTAAAGCTGAAACTCCAGTACTTTGGCCACCTCATGCGAAGAGTTGACTCATTGGAAAAGACTCTGATGCTGGGAAAGATTGGGGGCAGGAGGAGAAGGGGACGACAGAGGATGAGATGGCTGGATGGCATCACTGACTTGATGGACGTGAGTCTGAGTGAATTCCGGGAGTTGGTGATGGACAGGGAGGCCTGGTGTGCTGCGATTCATGGGGTCGCAAAGAGTCAGACATGACTGAGTGACTGAACTGAACTGAAATGAAAGACATTGGAGCTAAAATGGACCTTAAGTAATTCACTTTATTTTCCACTTCAGATGCTGAAGACCAGAGGTTTAAGTAACATAAGAACACACTGTCAGCACATCCAAAAGAGATGCCTTTTAATCTAAATGGTTTCATTTTGTTAGGGGAAAATGTACCTCTCATATCCTAAATATCACTTAATTGGTGAAAAAGTTACTGATTTGAATGACTGCTGTTTTTGCCGACAGCTGGATTCCAACGGGGAGCTGCTCATCCGAAATGCCCAGTTGAAACACGCTGGGAGGTACACGTGCACTGCTCAGACAATTGTAGACAATTCTTCAGCCTCTGCTGACCTTGTTGTGCGAGGTAAGAGTTTCGACATTTTAGAATCATAAAACCAAAGCTATTTGACTTGCATAAATATGTATAATTTTCTGGTAACGCTGGTACGAATTCTTATATATTTAGAGTCTCGATCTTCGAGAACAGCTCTTCACCCATGCCTAAGACTGATTTATGCCAGACAAGTAGTAAACAAAACTGATTTTGTTTGTTTTACTAACTACATATCTTCTAGAAACTTATACCACATACCTCCTACTAAATGGTTGTGCTTTTAAACCTAGTACTTACTAGAAGTTCTCAGTTTCCGCTAATATTTTTCATGTTTGAACAGCATGTTTCCTTTTTTAATCTTTTATGGAAAAAAATATACTGATGATGTTTATTATAACCTCAATTGTTTTTTATTAATTATTTTAATTTGAGAAAATTACTTTACAATATTGTAGTGGTTTTTGCCATACATTGACATGAATCAGCCGTGGGTGTACATGTGTCCCCCATCCTGAACCCTTTTCCCACCTCCCTCCCCATCCCATCCCTCAGGGTCATCCCAGTGCACCATCTCTGAGCACCCTGTCTCATGCATTGAACCTGGTCTGTTTCACATATGATAATATACATGTTTCAATGCTATTCTGTCAAATCATCCCACCCTTGCCTTCTCCCACAGAGTCCGAAAGACTGTTCTTTACATCCGTGTCTCTTTTGCTGTCTCGCATATAGGGTCATCGTTACCATCTTTCTAAATTTCATATATATGCATTAGTATATTGTATTGGTGTTTTTCTTCTGACTTACTTCACTCTGTATAATATATAACCTCAATTGTTAACACATTTGCCACTATCATCTTAGAATAAAAAATGATTTTACAGGTATCATGTTTCTATTTGTTGCTGATTTTCAAACCTGTGCTTTTGTTCTTATAAATGATTGAGAATGTGCTTGGATATATGCTTATTGAAAATCCCACCACTTTGCTATTGATCTCTGCTGTATAGCTGTGAGGCCAAAACATGCCTCACTTTATTTAAAATCATTCATCTGCTCTTCACTCACTGTCTAAGGAATGAAGACCATTCCTTTCAGCTAAGCACCTGAGAAGTTCCATACTGTGTGGTGACTTTGGCCTGTTTAGCTTTAATCTCTCACCATCCCTGCTGACCAACTAGTCCACAGAAATAGCCTAAGATTTTTACCTCTGTTCCTTGGTTCACAACATTCCTTCCACATCCTGTTTTCATTGCTTGTTGCCCAAGTCTTATCCATCCTTCAAGGTGAGGTGAAAGTTGCTCAGTCTGGTCTGACTCTTTGCAACCCCATGGACTATACAGTCCACGAAATTCTCCAGGCCAGAATACTGGAGTGGGTAGCCTTTCCCTTCTCCAGGGATCTTCCCAACCCAGGGATTGAACCTAGGTCTCCCACATTGCAGGCAGATTCTTTACCAGCTGAGCCACAAGGGAAGCCCTCCATCCTTCAGAGATTGGCTCAAAAGTACAAAACTCATAAGTCATTTTTTGATGTCCTAAATATTAGCCCTCTTTTCTAAACTCTGTAGCAATAACTATTTTCTTTAATGAGTTTTATAGCAATTTGTGCATATGAATTATCTCCTCTACTAAGTTGTGAAATTCACATATGCATTTTTATTATTAATAATATTTAGTGAGCTGCAGAACTATATTTCATAGCTTCATAGTTCTCTTTTTCCCTCTGTCTCAGTAGCATGTTAAAATTTTTATTTTTTCACACTTTACATACTAAAATATTTATTGACCAATTTTATTGTACTTTTCATCCATTTTTGCATAATCAGGTAAATTATTAGTAAATGAGATGATACACATGGTTTGTAATATTACCCATACTAAATCCAGATCAAAAATATAATTTAACTCAGTCTCATACATGTCATGCATTTTCCTCTAGAGCAAAGTTAGTATGGAGTCCCCCAGGCTCATTCAGAAAATATTGAAAACACTTATTTCGGTTAAATATATTTTTCAGTAGAGTATTAGAAGTCTAGCTGAAATTTCTTCATCCAAATAAACCTAGGTATTTATTACACACAATCCTTTCTGAAAATTAATTAAACCCCAAGGCTACAAAATGTTAAATAAACTTCCTGTAGGTTCAGTATTTCCATTAAGAGTATTTTGTTTTCTTGAACATCTGTCTGAGAGTTATCTGGGAAAGGAATTATTCACTGTTTTTAGTAGTCAGACCACTTGCTGCTAAGCTGCTTCCAAGGACAGCCTATGTTTGCATTTAACTGACTTTGTTTGCATGTTAAATGATTACTATTAGCTTTGCAATAGGTGTACTGAGTCACTTATCTTGTGTCCAACTCTTTGTGACGCTATGGACTGCAGCCTGCCACTGCACTGCAGACTGCACTCTGTCCATTGGATTCTCCAGGCAAGTATGCTGGAGTGGGTTGCCAGGCTCTCCTCCAGGGATTCTTCCTGACCCAGGGATCGAACTTGTGTCTCTTACGTCTCTTGAAATTGGCAGGCAAGTTCTTTACCACTAGCACCACCTGGGAGGCCCTATCACAATCAGGGTTATATTTTAATGTATGTACATCAGTGTCTTCATATAACTTAGATGTTGTTGTTGTTTAGTCGCTAAGTCGTGCCATACTCTTTGCAGCCCCATGGATGGTAGCCCACCAGGCCCTTCTGTCCATGGGATTTCCCAGATAAAAATACTAGAGCGGGTTGCCATTTCCTTCTCCAGGGCATCTTTCGAACCCAGAGATCGAACTCCTGTCTCCTGAATTGACAGGTGTATTCTTCATAGATGAGCCACCAACATTGCAGTAAACTGCTGGTATGCAGAAAGAAGAATAAGTTTTGCAGATACAGTTGAAAAATATTAATAATCTTGACCACTCATACAAAGTAATTAATTGTCATCATAGTGTGTATTTTCTATACAAGTAAAAACAAGTATAAAAATGTATAGCAGTTATTATGTGAAAATATAAGTTTTTACTTCTAAAGCCTTTTAGTTCTAAGAAAAATAAAACAATGGAAACGGAGTTCCTGCACTATAACAGAATGTTAAAAAAAAAACTATAGCCTGGTGGGTTACAGTCCATGGGTTGCAAAGAGTCAGACACAACTGAGCGACCAAGCACAGCACAGCACAGATAAAAAGCATTGCTTCAGTTCAGTTCAGTTCAGTTCAGTCGCTCAGTCGTGTCTGACTGTTTGTGATCCCATGAATCGCAGCACGCCAGGCCTCCCTGTCCATCACCAACTCCCGGAGTTCGCTCAAACGCACATCCATCGAGTTGGTGATGCCATCCAGCCATCTCATCCACTCTCGTCCCCTTCTCTTCCTGCTCCCAAATCCCTCCCAGCATCAGAGCCTTTTCCAATGAGTCAACTCTTCGCATGAGGTGGGTGGCCAAAGTACTGGAGTTTCAGCTTTAGCATCATTCCTTTCAAAGAACACCCAGGACTGATCTTTAGAATGGACTGATTGGATGTCCTTGCAGTCCAAGGGACTCTCAAGAGTCTTCTCCAACACCACAGTTCAAAAGCATCAATTCTTTTGCACTCAGCTTTCTTCACAGTCTTAGCACTGATAAAAGTCTAAGCTATAATCATTCTCCAAATTTTATTATTAATAATATAAAATATTCATTTTGCATCAATAAAAATTTGAAATTCAAATAGTCAAATGCATTTCTGCATAGCTTGTGTAAACCTTCAGATATGATTTATATATTTATATCATGGAATATAGAATTAAGGTTTTCCTTATTTCTTAAAATAATGATGAGTAATGACATAGTATGACTTTAGTAATATTGTTTACCCACCTCATTATGTTTTTTTATTTAGGAAATCATAACTTGGAATCCATGGATAGGCTTCAAGTGGCCTATGGATCTCCTGAAGTTAAATGGAAAATTCAATGAGTATCTAGATTGTGTTGGGAAGAGAATTTATCACTTTCATTAAATTTCCATAGCCAGCAAAGACCCAAAAGGCCACTTTTAGCTAAAAGACCAAGGAATTTAATCTATTATTCTTTTTACCCTATCTAGACCAACAGTATCAAAAAAAGAAAACATAAGGGATTATTTTTCACTTCATGCTAATAAAAAACTAATGAACTTTATGTAGTGAGGTCTAATAGCACATTTAGATTATAAATTGCTTTCAATCAGTTTTCTCTCAACTTTTCAAGAATATATCTGTCTATAAATATATTAACCATGCTATATATTAAGACAATATATAAGAGCTTGCTAAATCTGAGGAAAATTAATGCTCAACAGCTTAGATGATGAAGAATCTGCCAGCAATGCAGGGGACCCTGGTTTGATCCCTTGGTCAGGAAGATCCCTTAGAGAAGGGACAGACTACCCACTCCAGCATTTTGCCTGAGGAATTCCATGGACAGAAGAGCCTGGTAGGCTACAGTCCATGGGATCTCTGAGTTGGACACAACCAAGTGACTAATGTACACATACAGTACTAATTCACACTCAGGTATCAGTGATCTGAACTGAAGTTTCTAAAATTATGAGAATGTCAGTGCTGTGAGAGGAACAGTGAACAGATTAGAGGGGAAAGTAATTTCCTCTTACGATCACTGAGAAAAAAATTTGACAATATATCCATCTTAGTACATAAAATATTATGGCTTATCAGAAGGCTTAAACAAAAGTAGAAATATTCAGGGATAATTTGGACAATGTGGATCTTTTAGCTTATGTTCTCTTGCAATAAATGAAAACATAGTGAAAATTGTGTATCCCCTTTTTATTCTGTATGTGTGTGTGTGTGTATTTGCAAGCTTGGATGGGTGGTTTTGCAGGTAAAGCCTGATGAAAGTAATTTGAATAAGAGTGAAAAATGTATTTTAAGCTTGTGCCTTTCAGCATCATTTTCAAATTGAGTTTAGAATGGAGGCAGTGAATTAGTTAAATATGAATGTTTCTAAATATAAAACTGAAATTAAATATAGAAAAACACATAGCTGAAGGAAAACATAGCATTAGATCTGCTTTAGTAAGACTTTTTTAACCAAAGATAACTCACTTCCCCACTTATCCATTTAATGTTTGGTACAACTGAGAAATAAAGAAGACAATAGAAATTGTTGTCAACTGGAAACAGTTTATAGAATATGGCCCAATAATCAAATATAAGCCATTGTCATTTTGTAGCAGTCATAAATGTTTACATGTAAAAACCTGTAGAACTTCAATTGCTTTACCCACTAGTTAAGTCCACAGATGCTCAAGGAAAAGAAACTATAAAAGTGACACACCTTGCCTATTTCTCCAGTTATACAAACAATTTCAAGTTATGAGTTAGTACTGGCCATGTAATTTTCACATTTGATGTCCCAAACTGCATTTTATACTAGTTCTATCCTTTCAGTTTGGAAATATTTCTCTAAGTATTTCTATAGTGTCGACATTATTCTTGTAAAAGCAACCTTTATTTAAACAATGTTGTCCTGGAAACCCAATATATAGAATTCAAGCTGCCCTGATTGAAAGAAATGAAAACTTTTTTTTTTTTTTTTTGGCAAAATGTTCATTCACTGTTCCAAAAACTCACTAGAAACACAAAACATTTTAGATAAGTCAATAAACATTCTTCATCACAGCCCAGGCAAATGTAAAGGAATACCATCTCTGAAATAGTGAGCATTCAACACACCCCTTTAGGATTCCAACAAATTTAAATAAATCAAATATTGAACTATGTGAAAAATGACAAGCCATAAAAATGAATCAGAGAGGATTAAAAACAAAACAATAAAATCTAGAGCCTATCAGGTCATGTACTCTAATCATCAGAATAAGAATTAAAATTATCATGCCTAAATCTTTAGACAAATAAGAGAGGAAATGATAAATATGAGTTGGAAATAAGATACTATGAAATGAAGCAGTTTGGGAGAAAAAAGAACTACAAGCAATAAACAATCATTGGAAATTTAAAATAAATCATCGGATGGGATAAATAACAATTACAGACAAATTAAGAAAAGATTAAGGACAGCGTTCATAGCAGTTTTCTTCATGATAATCCAACACTGGAAACAAATGCCCTTAAACACAAGAGTGGTTAAACAAAAACTGTGGTATACTAGTACTGTGGAATACTATTTAGCAATAAGAATAATAATCTATTAATGTGTGCCATTTGGATATATCTCAAGTTGAATGCTGCATGGAAAGCAGCCAAGTTGCATACTCTATGATTCTATTTATTTAGCACTTTTGAAATGAAAATTACAGAGATGGAGACTAGATTTTCAGTTGTTAGGACTTAAAGAGATTAGAAGAAGGGGAGTAGTTGTAGCCATAAAAATGTATTGCAAAGAATCCTTATAATGAGATTGTTCTGTATCTTAATTGTGGTCATGGTCACTGAAGTCTACACATGTGGTAAAACTAAAAGTTTCTTAGAAATAAACAAGCACACAGACACACAAACTAGTGAAATCTGTACTATAAGTTTGATGGATAGTATCAATGTCAATTTTCTGGTTGTGCTAATATATTTAGTTAGGCAAACTGCTATGGTAAGTAAATGAATGAAGGATATTCAGGACCTTCCTTCATTAATATTCACAATTGCACATGAATCTATTATTTCTCCAAAAAATTTTAACAAAAAAAGATCAATAAACATAAAACACATTGAAAATTTGAAGAAAATATGTACATGTTTTCTCTTTTTTCAAAAATAGCATAATATTACTAAGAAGCATAGATCACGGCATACCCAGAAGTCATGTCTGAACAAGAGGCAGCTACTAAATTGCCTTCTGAGGAAGTTGATCCAAGCCTGGGAAGGACCAAGTGGGGCTGCAGCTTTGGGACCAGGGTTGAATTACCAAAGGCAGCAGAGGAGAATGTGTTGCCTGCTTCTTTACCCAGAACCCTCCTTCACTCTTTTCCCCTATGCATCACTGTATTCTTTTCAAATAAGTATTGGATATATTTTTAAAGAATGTCATTATGGAGGGAATCAAATTATATCATTTCATAGTAGCCAAATGTTTAAACCTGGCCTGAGTTGACAAGTCTCCTTTTTTCATAAAACCACACAATGCTTGTGATGAAGTGGTCTTTAAATGGTTTTCAGAAATTATTGTTCTAGAGAATTCATGGAAAATGGTTTGAAAGTCATATTATTTTGTTTATAGAATGGCTAAAGAACATTAGAAATGTGTTTCAGAAAGATAATAAGATCCTCTTTTCCTCCAGTTTATCCTGTACAAACCAAATAGAAGTCTCAACAAATAATTGAAAAAACACTTATGAATATTTGGCTAGAAGTCAAGGAAGGGAGCTCTGATGTAAGGACAGGAATGTTATGGGAATGGAAGAAGGAGGTTCAGGTGGTGAGAAAAGAGTTAACTCCAGGTGGTTTTCCCTCACCTTCATACAATTTTAGCACAACTGAACTTTAAGCACTAAATCACACCAAGGAAGATAATCAGCTTCAAAAACTCTAAAGTTAAAGAACCGCTCAACCTGTGTATCAACAGTAAGTAAAAAAAATAGATACAAAATACGATGAAATATTCCCCATCTAGAGCTAATATAAAATGATATGATAAAAATATAACTAATGTAAAAATGCTTTTATAAGAGATTACAATACCATTCTTGGTATTATGACATTTAAAGTAATGTGTAGATAATTTTAGTGACTTATTTTTCTATTAGAGCACACACTGACCTCAATTTAAAATAATATTGTATTAGTGAAAGGGGCAATTTCAGAATAAAACTTTAAAACACAGGCAGAAAGATAGTAATGATGACCCTGTATGTGAGACAACAAAAGAGACACAGACATATAGAACGGACTTTTGACCTCTGAGGGAGAGGGAGAGGGTGGGATGATTTGGGAGAATGGCATTGAAGCATGTATACTATCATGTAAGAAATGAGGCGCCGGTCTATGTTAGATGCAGGATGCAGGATACTTGAGGCTGGTGCACGGAGATGATCCAGAGAGACGTTGTGGGGTGGGAGGTAGGAGGGGGATTCAGGATTGGGAGCTCGTGTACACCTGTGGTGGATTCATGTCGATGTATGGCAAAGCCAATAGAGTATTGTAAAGTAAAANAGGCTGGTGCACGGAGATGATCCAGAGAGACGTTGTGGGGTGGGAGGTAGGAGGGGGATTCAGGATTGGGAGCTCGTGTACACCTGTGGTGGATTCATGCTGATGTATGGCAAAGCCAATAGAGTATTGTAAAGTAAAATAAAGTAAAAAAAAAAAAAAGAAAGAAAGAAAAAATAGACAAAGGGGTGCAAGGAGTATGAAAGTAGTATATTAAATTCTTCATAAAAATAAAATCATATTTATTATTTAAAAAAAATAAAAATAAAACACAGGCATGTATGATATAGCCAAGGGGATTTAGAACTCAAACAAATTGTTTTATAGCTAAAAGACCTTTATAGTCTAAAATTATTTTTAGTTAAACAAACAAAAACAGCTATTTTTAGGCTTTTTATATAAGAAACCAAATCAAGATGATTGATACAAATTTCCATTTTGTTATTGTTTTTGTAATAAAGGTTGTACTTAATAGGTGCCATAAAAGTGTGATTCAGGTTGCGTCATCAACTAAGTTTTGGTGCACATCAACAGCTCTGTTGTTTTTAGCAAAATATGTTTCTAGAAGACTTAATGCTTTTCCGTTAAAAGAAAAAAGTGTCATTTATAAGGAAAGGTTTCTCAGGATTCATCTGACAGCACTTTTGGGAACATTTATGTAGCCTGCCAAATTTAAATTCTCTTTTATGAGTGCACTTTTGGACAATATTCAAAAATGGACCATAATATTAGGCCACAAAAACAAGAAATTAGGCTTTGACATCTGCATTTTACTACTTTCTGTGGCATTTCTGCAGTATTATAAATATCCCTGGTACTGCTACCAACTGTTAGCACCCTCCTGACACCTGGCTGAACATAATGTTTGTCACTAAAATTGAAAAAAATAGAAAATGTAGTCATGATTATTCTCTTCATATCTACTTCCATTTTTTATATCTTAAATACCATATTAAACAACATTTCTTCATACAAGGCTGAGATTAAAAAACAAACAAAAGATAAAAAGACTTTGATTCTCTGAAACTTTTAGTCTGATTCTCAATACTAACCTATGCTATGTGAAATTTGGAAATGTTTTGGAAAAAGAATAACTGAAGTTAAAGTGGATAATACAAAGCTATGCAAACTATTGAATCCCCAAGTCAAGTTTGTATTATTAGGAGCTTACATGCATAGTTTTATGTAGATTTTTATTTAGACAAGAATATTATGTGTGTGCATATTTCTACTTTATTTCTAATGCCAAAATACAGTTGCAGAATGGAAATGGATGTAAGTAAGATGTCATCTTTATTTGATGCAGTCCCCTGAAGTTTTTATTACTTGACCTAATGACACGGTTACCAGATTCTTTCTTAAGGAGGTCATTTTGGTTGATGACTAGCTCACTTTTAAATTCTGTGTTGGTTAAGCTAATATGGTCAAATAAATAACCTGATGGGAGCTGGCAATATAATTTTTAGTCTGAATAATACTGCTATATTTTAAACAATCATAATAGTTGGCTAAGTCTTTCCTACAGAAAATGCCCTTGGGTATTTATTATTTCCAGATGTTCTGTTGGCAGAGTTCACATCCAAAGCACACTCTCTTTGCTATCCAGACAAACTTAATTTTGAACCATTTACTTGGAGATGTTGTTCCAGGTTCATTAGTACACTTTCTTAAAAAAATATGAAATAAACATTTTCTTTGTCTGAGATAAAAAGGCTCTAATGGCCCTGTTATTAGAAAATCATGCACTAAAATTACATTTTTTTCCNATTTTGAACCATTTACTTGGAGATGTTGTTCCAGGTTCATTAGTACACTTTCTTAAAAAAATATGAAATAAACATTTTCTTTGTCTGAGATAAAAAGGCTCTAATGGCCCTGTTATTAGAAAATCATGCACTAAAATTACATTTTTTTCCCTTCTAACTTCTTCAGAGTAGCTACATGAAATACCTGCATTTATCTTAAAGCTGGAATATACAATTTCAAATCTAGAATTAGTCCTAGAGGTCATCTAGATAGTTCCCATCCCTTTTTCCTACAAAATTTAGATTTCGAGAGAGACTTGCCTTGAATTACCCATGTATTTTGTGACAATTATCTTGGAACTTCAATTCAATTTTCTGATAATAGATGTCTTTCAGATAGTAGGAATAAATAAACTCTATAGTTAATTCCTAAAACTTTTGTACCTAAGGCTTTAAAATTTTAATACTTTAATACACTAAAATGTTCAATAGTTAATTTGGTATAATAGCCAGAAGACCACCAAGTCTGTTGTAGAATTGCTGCTACGAAAGTTACTGATTGCAGTTCTGCTCTGCTCACTTTCCCATTATTGATCAACACATGCTAATAAATAGTGGTTGGGGTTTTAAACATCAAGGGAAAAATAAAGCCAGAAGCATTTATTTTAAAAGCTTGAATTACCTCCTCTTGGGTTATTTAATGTTGTATTTGTATGGTTAACTCAGGAACCTTGGCTATTTGTGAAAGCAGAAGGACAATGAGACTGCCTTCATGTTAACAGTGGAAATCTTGGTGTTTAATCAGGATTTAGACTTCTGCAGTATCTGGCATAAATATTCACACTGTGTTCAATAATTCCAATATTCAAATTATCAAATAACCAAATGTGGATTTATGTTCAAAATTATTATTTAAGTATGGCATGCCTTAATTAATTCAAAAAGACTTTTACATTAATTTAATAGCTATAAAATTAGCAAGGACAGATTAAAAAGTTTCATGTGATCTACACACAAAGTTAGACAGACATAAAATTGTGCATGCACCTTACCATCCTTTACCCACTAACACACTGACTCTTAGTGAAGACATCCAGAAAAGAGATTCACTTATATAGGCAGAAAGATGTGTCCAGATCATCATCGCCAAATCAAAGAGAATAGTTGAGGTAGTTTTTCAAGTATTTGGGTCAGAAAAACACACATTTATTTCAGATTCTTAGATAATTGCCTTTGCTTTCCACTTACTTTGGCCAAGAAAATTTGCCACAGAGACAGACTAAAGATTCCATCTCATCAGTCCTTGTAGGCTGAGACAGGAAAATGGGCCTCCCTGCCCACACTGGTTGCAGCAACGACTGACTGGGCGCCATTCAGAGGCATCCTGACCCCACTTGGCTCTATACCACAGTAATACATCTATGAATAGTGAAGACTGCCCAGAAATTAAGCTTCCTCATTTTCATTGACAATCAACTAATTCACAAGCTACTAAGCGCCAGTTCTCCATAAATGTTNCTTGACTTCACATTCCAGGATGTCTGGCTCTAGGTGAGTGAGCACACCACCGTGATTATCTTAGTCATGAAGATCCTTTTTGTACAGTTCTTCTGTGTATTCTTGCCACCTCTTCTTAATATCTTCTGCTTCTGTTAGGTCCATACCATTTCTGTCCTTTTTCGAGCCCGTCTTTGCATGAAATGTTCCCTTGGTATTTCTAATTGTTTAATATATGACAAAGCATATACTATATGTAATAATAAAATACATATTGCAAGTATACATTTATTATATTATTCAAGGATATATAGTATTTACTAAAGTTTTACTTTTACCAGGCACTATTTTAAGAGATGAATGGATACTGTTGTTATCCCCATTTTACCCATGAGGAAATTGAGTCCCAGAGAGGCTAAGTTACTTGACTAACGTTATTCAGCTACTAAGCAAAAATATAAGATTTGAATATAGGTAGTCCTGCTTCACATATAATGCCCAGTTCATTGCTGCAAAGCAATGTAATTAAGCAATAATTCAAATATATTCAGAGATAAAGTAATCAATGTGAAAAGTTAAAATGTAGGCCTTTTTTTAATGAGAAATGTTAATTTTATAGAAAATTTACTGATGCAAATTTTGCAATTTTATTTTTGCCCATAATGTATTTATGATAGGTCTGATGACAAAAGAAAGCTATATTTTTTTTCCTCTATTAACATTATAAATTATAAATACAATAGCAAAAAGAATAAATAAATCAAAATAGATAGTTTTAAACTTGATTTTTACAATGTGTTTTTTGGCCTTAAAAAATAGTTCATTCAAAATGTTTAAATGTTTTAGATTAAAATGTATGTGTGTACAGAACTTTCATATAAAATTTTCAGGTCATCCTAACAAAAATGCTGCATGTNAAATCAAAATAGATAGTTTTAAACTTGATTTTTACAATGTGTTTTTTGGCCTTAAAAAATAGTTCATTCAAAATGTTTAAATGTTTTAGATTAAAATGTATGTGTGTACAGAACTTTCATATAAAATTTTCAGGTCAGCCTAACAAAAATGCTGCATGTTAAAAGTGCAAGGACTTATCTTTCTCACTTTTCTTTAATATTTATCTTCCCCAGATATAAAATCAGATCAGATAATTTTTATTGTGCATCCTTTTTTACTGTTGATATACGGTTTGCTTTATCAAATTAAACTGTCCACCCAAACACCCTGAGGCATTGATAATTAGAAGTTAATTTAGAGAGTAAACTTTTAAGTCACTTGAAATTAGAATTTCTTAGTATCTTCTGTTCTTGGTTCATTTTATTTAAAAAAGAATAGAAAATACCTGAGCTTCATTATTGAAAAAATAATCAACAGAATACTCAATGACATATAATTCTTTTTAAGCAAAACAATTTTTTTGCAATGATTTTTGTGAAATCTGCCATCTTGAGTCTCAGAAATGTGCAGTTATTTCCTCATGGTACCTTTTGTAGACTGGTTTCCTGCCACCCCCATCTTCTTCCCACCAGCCAACCTCACTAATCTGGGAGATTGACCGGGTAGCAGAATTTTTTACACCTAAGCAAAAGAAAATGAAGGAAATCAGAGAAAACCTTTACCCTCTAAGCCTGTGGTCAGTTTAAGAAGCTGCCAAGAGGGGATTTTTGTCCTTTTGAATTCCTATCACATAGTTCATCTGACTACCATCATCACCGGGATTAAGTGAGATGGACTCAAAGAGAAGGGCAGAGATATTGAAAGGGTAATCCAACCTACTCTGAATCTCCATTGGTATTCTAAAAAGCCAGCTATTTCATGGTTTATAGCTTCCCTATTTCCTCCTTAAAGGTGACTACATGATTCAGTCCTTGTGTGCTAGACCCCCCATACATGTGTTTAAATCTGGCTTGAGGTGAGGTGAGGTGAAGTCGCTCAGTCTTGTCCGACTCTTTGCAACCCTGTGGACTGTAACCTACTAGGCTTCTCCGTCCATGGGATTCTCCAGGCAAGAATGCTGGAGTGGGCTGCCATTTCCTTCTCCAGGGGATCTTCCCAACCCAGGGATTGAACCCGGGGTGCCCGCATTGGAGGCAGATGCTATCTCATTAGATTGGTACAATGGGAAGCTCTCTCTGCCAAACACTTTTTCATTATAATGTTTAACTCACCAATATGCTCATGAGTGAATGCAGATTCTGGAATAAATCCAAAAGATTTTTTTATTTTCCAAAAAAGTAAAATGTCATTTTGATTTCTAATTGTCCAGTGCTAGTAATAGTCATTCTGTGGACATGGGATGAGGTGAGGAACTTGGTTGGGGTCCATGTGCATTTCTCAGGACACTGGTAAAACACCAACTCCTTTATCTGAAAGTACATTGGGATGAAGGTAAGCAAGAGCTAGCAAAATTAAAAGGATATGGTTGAATCTGCTTTATTTTTACAAAAAAATGTACCAAATTATGAATTTTAATATTCTTAGCAGCAAATAATGTGTGACCCACTAGAATGTAGGTGTGTACAGAGTAGTCTGGACTCTGTCACAGTGAGGAATATACTCCTGAGCATCAGCTCACTACATTCTTCAAGGCCTGAACAGCCAGTATTTGAGCCCCCTGTACATCTCTGAGAATTTCTTCAGGGGCAAGGGACTGCTCCTGAATAGAACACACCAGGTGCTTCTGATTGAGGTTTAAACAACTTGAAGGACCACTATTTGATATATTATTTCAAAGGCTAGAAGCTACTGTTAACTAATTTAAGAAATAGCAGTCTGTTTAGAAAAACAGTCTGCAACTGTTTAGGGAAGCTTCCTGTGTGACTGTTCACAACTCCCTCTCTCTCTGCAAAAATACCAAGACTTCATTTGAAAGGGAGAAAAAAGAATATCTCAAAAATTACCAACTTCAGCTCTCATAAAAAGACTTGGAAATCTCTAACATTTGAAAGACACAGAGAAGTGACAAATGCATTTGTTACCATTAATCATAGGACTAAATCTGCAACAAATAGTCAGCAATTTTCCTAGCAAGTTTTTCTATACACTATTACTCCTATTTAAATAACTATAACTAGGAGGATACTAGTGATTACAAAATAGCCTAATTAGAATCAAACTATCCCTAGTTATAGTAAGGAAACATAGGAGGATGACCATCTTGTTAATGTCATGATTTTCTATAATGGTACAGTTATACTAGTATATGCATATAGTCATTAAAAGATCCATGTGATGCAAAGGGATCAGTCTGGCTTTTGGTATTAGGTGAGCATAGATTTTAAAGCACTTCGCCTGCTGAATAACCTGTGGTCTTATAGGTCTCAGAGTCCATATTTATGTAAGAGAATAATAACAACTCCAGTTCATGTGTTGCCCTTGATGACTTTTTATAAACATTCTTTTACTTTGCTCCCTTTTTGCTGTAATGTCCATATAAACATAAATAATAAATATATTTCTCAAGACACAGGTTCCTATAACTTCCAGCCTCCATCTCTGATTAATTTTTTAAGTCACAGCTTAAATTTACCCTCAAGCTTTTTTTGTTAATTATAAGTTTTGAAGGCACAAACATATTTTCAGAAGGTAGACTTGTTCTTTGTGGAGTGAAACTACAAAGGCTTTAGGAGTTTTTTGTTTTGTTTCACCTGTTTATAGAGGGGAAGAGGGGATTCAGTAACAGCTCTTATTCTTTAGAAAGTCAGTCATTATTTCTGAGGTTGACTGGGCCAAAGCTTGTCTCTTCAGGCTTCCTTTTGGACTCCCATCCACGATGTCTCGAAGTTGTTCTTTGTTCGTATTTCAACTTACCAGTTAAGGATATATGACAAATTTTCAAAGTACATGGCTTCCTGCTCCTAAATGGGCATCGACACTTGCCCTTCAGCCTTGATCTTTCCTCTTGCAGGTAAAAACAGAAAAGATGGAGAGAAAAACATGGTGGATCCTTTTCTCCCCGTCTGTGCGAGCCTGCCTCCAACCTGGTGATCGCTGACACTCACTATTTGTGTGAAAACTTTTTTTTAACACATTATACTAGATTTTACTAATTAATTCAATATTGTAGCTTCTGACGTTCCCCCTGCCAAAATCCAGTTCCTAGAGGATTTTTTCCTTTTGAACACCTAAACATACTTTGAAGAGAAAGATACTTGAAAATAATTATATAGCTTTACTAATATCTGAAAACTGTCTGCTGAACTAACCCAGTACATCATATGATGGCCAAGTAAAATTTTTGTGTTTTTGTGTCCTTTCTTTGAAATTGCATATCTAAGAAATTAGCTCATTATCTGAAAAAAATATGAAAAATTGGTGAATTATAATACAATAGTATTGCCACTGAATGGACTGTTTGATTTACCCAAGCAGGTAATGAACAATCCTGTTGTCAAATTCACTAATGAGTCATCTGAATTAGGATGTAAGCCAAGGGGCATTATTCCAGTGGCCTTCTGTACCCTGGTTCCATATATATAATTTGGCAAAAAAAGACGTAAAGCAGCAAGAAACAACTGAAGCCTGTAGGGTTTTGGGAACAATTCCTGGAATTGGGAAGTAAAATTGGACAGCATGTGGAGAAAACTGTAATCTCAATAGCTAGATTTAAGTGAAGATAACAAAGTGATTAACAGCATGTATACATATTAAATTGTTAACTCCTAGCATCAGCCTTCTTGGATCTTTATTTTGAAAGGAAGGTCAAGACTTTTTGGAAGGACATGGGTAGAAATAAGAGAGTAATTTTGGAACTGCTTAAATTTCATTATTTGAAAATATTTTCCTTTCCCCCTTTGGTCAAACAAACATGCTTAAAATTCTTATTTCTTCACAAGAAATACTTTTGCTCTTCTTAAACAGGCTTATTCTTAGGCATGGGATATTATATGAACATCTCCTTTAGTAACTGTAGCATTCCCATCTGTGGTTGGAAGAACTCTTAGGGAAGTTTTGAGAGAAATATATATGAATTTCAAATATTTATGTAATTAAAAAATAATTGATTAGTCATCTTAAATACATATCTCTGGCTCAAGATGTTACGTATTTCCATCATTTTTTACTTCTCATTTTCTAGTCTCAATTATTGTCACAGAAAGAAGCATTCTAGAATGTAGACTGGAAATCTAGGGCAAATGTCATTTTAATGAGATTTTTAAAAATAATTTGAGATTGTCATGTATCCATAAATATTGCCATGGAGATGTACATGAATCAACATTGTGGGCACCTTAAGTGATCTCTAATTGAAAGTATACCAGCAATATATACCATCAGATATGAATATAGTTTGGGAAAGGATCGATAAAAATTAGAAAGGAAACCACATGATAAGTATGAAAAGTGCCAGGAAAAAAAGAATGCTTTCCTTCTCCAGTTTCCTAAGATAAACTGTATCAATATCAACTAGAATTAGATAGATTCATTTACCTCCCTTTAACCTCATTCTCATTTCTAATGGGGATCTAAGTTCATTTTTATTATGTAGAAGGTTAAAATACCATTGTTAGAGATTAAAACTATCATGTTCCCATTTAATATTCAGCTTCATCTTAATACAGCCTTATGCTTCAACAACACCGCACATCAATTTGTGTTATATTACCTTATGATAAAGCAGTTGCCTTGCCTTAACTAATTTTCAGAGCAAGAACAGGCTTTTAGTAAAAANGAGATTAAAACTATCATGTTCCCATTTAATATTCAGCTTCATCTTAATACAGCCTTATGCTTCAACAACACCGCACATCAATTTGTGTTATATTACCTTATGATAAAGCAGTTGCCTTAACTAATTTTCTGAGCAAGAACAGGCTTTTAGTAAAACAGGGACTTCAGTTGATGTATTTTTGTAAGGAGAAGCCACCTGCCTTTATATAACTGATGTTCTTTCAGCATTGTTATTTTCAGATTATTTTATTTTAAAAGGGACAATAATTTACACTGAACTTTTCATTAAGCTTTTCATTGACATTTAGCATTCAAGCTTTTCATTAAGATTTACTATTTTAGTAAAAATAAAACATGAACCAGGGGATAGGATATTATATGTGATGGTTTGTTCTTAATTGCTTACTGAGCAATCACAAGTGGAAATAGGGTGACATTGGGATGTTTCCTGTTTAGTGTCAAGGCTTATATTAAATGTGTGCTATGTGGAGTGGAATCCCAGAAGGACCAACAGTATGTTGGATCCAATTCCAACCACAGTTGTTTAGAAAGCCAGTCAGTGTTTAAGCAGAAGAAAGTGCATTAAGGTTTTAGGCTAAGTATTGTCACTGACTCATGATGCTTGACACCTATGCATCCTGTTTAATCTTGGAGGATCCCAGTTTCAAATCTTCTATGCCACTTGACTTAAGTGAAAATGAGTCTCAATGACTGATGGAATGAATAATGGGATACATGTGTCTTTTTCAATTTACAATAGCTAGAACATGGAAGCAACCTAAATGTCCATTGACAGATGAATGGATAAAGAAGTTTTGGTACACATACACATGGAATATTATTCAGCCATAAAAAGGAATACCTTTGAGTCAGTTCTAATGAGGTGGATGAACCTAGAACCTATTATACAGTGAAGTAAATCAGAAAGAGAAAGATAAATACTGTATTCTAACGCATATATACAGAATCTAGAAAAATGGCAATGAAGAATTTATTTACAGGGCAACAATAGAAAAACAGACATAGAAAATGAACTTATGGACATGGGGAGAGGGGAGATGAGGGTGAATGTATGGAAAGAGTAACATGGAAATTTACATTACCATGTGTAACATAGATAGCCAACAGGAATTTGCTGTATGGCTCAGGAAACTCAAACAGGGGCTCTGTATCAATCTAGAGGGATGGAATGGGGAGGGATATGGGAGGAAGGTTCAAAACGGAGGATGTATATGTATAGCTATGGCTGATTCATGCTGAGGTTTGACAGAAAACACCAAAAGTCTGTAAAGCAATTATTCTTCAGTTAAAAAATAAATTAAAAAATTATCAATGGAGGAAATATAGTCAACTTATAATGTGTAAATAATCATTTTGAAAAAAAAAATTTCCTCTATTTTTTTCCTCAAATGCCTAAAAACTATTTCACAGAGTGTTACTGCCTTCCTAAAGAAGAAATGATGGAATTGAGAAATAATTGCATTTCTGTTCATTTTTTCCTTCTAATTATTTTATATATGAAAGAGACTGAGTGGAAATCACATCTGTATTTTGTTCATACATAGGTTTGTTTTTTTTTTTCCTAAAAAATTGGTAAACTTCAGAAAAGATGAACAAATACTTTTGCAATAATAAAAACAAAACTTTAGGATGTAATACAGTAGGAATTTATGTGATGTATTTATGTGATGTATTTATCGTCATTTATCTGAGTTAACAGATCACAAAAAAGATATAAAAAGCTATAATCAATGTAACACAGTTTTTTATCATTTTACCAAAATGCACACTAATGCCGAAGTAATTCACGTTCTCCACAACACAAAAGGTCTCTAAAGGAAAGCTGTCAAGGCCATTTTTTAATTTGAATCTGATAATTTTATTTTTAAATGACTGTTTTCACTGTAGCAAACGAAAAGTCTCATGGTGAATCAGTTGTGTTCAAATTTTAGCTTTAGCATTTGCTAGCTGGATGACTATGGTTATTTTATTTAATCTATCCATGTCTGAATTTCCTCATCTATTAAGGAGTGAAAATAATGTGCTTACAATTTAGAGTTATTTGTAGGAAATATAAAAGACTCAGATATAATAAGGATTTACTAAAATATATTATTTTGTTTGCTGGTAATCAGTGATTTAATGGTATACATTGAGAACCTAGACAAATTTTGGAAAACTGAGTATGGATATAGCCAGTGAGATTTCATTGAACCACAGAAGGTGGTTCATAACCACTCTGGCTATGTCCAGAAAGACGTTCAGTTTCTAAATGCCTGCCTTTGTGCTGAGGAACTAGTGGCTGCATTATTTTGTTTTCTGCCACAGCACTTTTCTCTCCATTTTGAACAGAAAAATGGAGCAAGTAACATGAGCTACACTGCTTAGAAAATCTTTCTCCTTGGAGACAGTGCAAGGCTGGCCATGTTTCTCCCCACAGCACCACTCTAGTTTCCTGCATCCCGGTTCCTTTGTACACACTAGAGGGCCTTCACATGACCAGCTTTCCTTATCTCCAAGATATTTACCAGAAACACCTTAATTTTGAGTGGAAAGAACTGGGGTTTACCAGAACAATCTGATAAACAGATCCTTGTTAATTATTATACAAGTATTAATCCTGTCCAATAGCTCAGATGTACAGAAAGTGCTTACAGGTGTAACGATAGTAGTAAAGCTAAAATTTACTAAGGGCTTTCTGTAGACCAGGCCTAGCACTGCATTCCCTAAGGATTTTTATTTTAATCCTAACAACAATCTGGTCAATTTTTATTACTCCTATTTTATATATGAGAAAATGAAAGCTTAGTCAGTTTGATAAACTTGCCCAAGGTAAATCAAGGCACTGAATTTAAAGTCAAGCCTTTTTAAACTCTAAAGTCTCTGTTCTTTGTAGTATATTTCTTCTCAGTTATTTCCTAGGGGATATTTGTATTTAATTACTACATGGAAAAAATTCTACTTGGTAAATTAATACCAAGTTATATTACCACACTATGGTTTTGGGGTTATCAACCAACTCCTTTTCATTTATTTTCTCAATTTCACCTTCTTAATGCAATACAGTTTCAGAGCAAATGAAAGAATGAAGATTGTATTGTGTATAACTGTTATGTTTACAGAGCTCTGAAGGTCAATGTGATAAATGTATTTATGTCTTCACCAAATATTTATTAAGAAGGGTCAGTATAGGCCAGGCATATATCAGATAAAGAAATGCATAAATATAATTACACCCTTTTGCTTCATATTGTTCCTCAGTGAATGGGATGAATTATTATGCATATAATTGTCCCAATTAATACATTATTAATATGCAGCTTTAACCTGACCATTCCAAAAGTCATTCATTTGCCATCCGAAAATTTCAGAGAGTAACAGTGGGGAAATGATTTACACCTTAATGATAAAAGACTAACCTATGGTAATTTTGTTTTAAATTCCCTTTAACATTTTCCTTATGCTCAGAAAAAGTGTATGAATGCCTGCACTATAAGACTTTCTCTTTAAAAAAAAAAGTTTTTAATTTCTAAATTTTAATTTTAATACTCTGAAATATTCCACTCAGTAATTGACTTGGGCTGATGCTTTATGTGAAGTAAGGAACATTGTGGTTCTGATCAAGAATGTGTATTGTTTTTCAATGTGGTCTTTACATATGGAAAATGCAACATGTTCTTTCTGAATATCTAATGTGGTTTATATAATTTATGTGGCTATTTTCATTAGTTTTGGATGGCATATTATTGTTACTTTTAATTAACATCAGTAAGTATAAAAATACTATTACATATTACGTATTTATAAGAATCTATTTGCCCTTGTTAGTTTATGTTTTGTGTTTCTAAATAAAATTTACTATCATAAATAGGCTGTGTCTTGTGTTATTTTACTGTTAGTAGTAATGCAACTGTAGTTTTCTATACACATTTTTCTCTTTGGGACCAATTACAAAGAAACTGGTGCAGGTTTGGAGTGTTATCTATACCTCTGTAAAGACCAAAGCCCATGTGGAGAACAAGGCCCTGTAGATAAAGCAGCTGATCTGACATTTAAACGGAAAGGCACTTAAATATGCCCATTTTCTCTAGCTGCTCTCAAGATTTCTCTTTGTATTTGCTTTTACCTAACAGATAAAAACGTGTGTTTTATTTAATACTTAAAAATTTTGCCACTTTACTAACATTGTTGATTATTTTGTTCACTGTGCCTAATTCAAATGGGGATGGCCTCCTTTCTGATGCAAAGAAAAGTGATGTGATTGTCTGAAACGTCTATTTTAGGAGTTCTCTGGCACCAGAACCTTGTTTAGCATTGTAAGTGATAGACACTACATTACCACCTACAGAACTTTTTCTCACAATTTCAGAAAGAAAAACTCATGATGCAAAGTATCATTTCAGTTCAGTTCAGTCGCTCAGTTGTGTCCGACTCTGCGACCCCATGAATCACAGCACACCAGGCCTCCCTGTCGATCACCAACTCCCGGAGTTCACTCAGTATAAATATGTTGTAAACCGTAATCCTGGCATTTGCTACTGTCTTTTACAGTTATTTATTTACTATGCAATTTCACCCTTTTCATGACAAAGATCTGTTCAAAGTCTGAAAGTTATGTCTCATTTATCTCTTCATTTCTACCACTCAACACAGTGTTCTCAGTTTGGAGAATAAATGAATAATATTAATACTGAGTTATTAAGCATCTGTGAAATCCTATTTTTAACATTGTCCTATGCAGTAATTCTTCTGACCTACATTTCTTCAGTATATTATTTGATGTTTTTAGATCATTCCTGGTATGCCTGAATTAATAGTTGTTTTCTACCTTTTGTATACATAGAAATATTTTTTTAATATTATTTCTATTACTTTAACTAACATGGAATGTATTACCCAAAATGGTACATACAGTCATTTTCAGAAATTTCTACTCCAAGTAAAATAAATTAACTATAACATTTAGAATTGTTAAAAAGCATTTGTTCCATTTTGGGGAGGCAGAATGAAACTATGAATAACTATCTTCATATCTAGACAGTGTTATCTGTTCTGATTCAGCAAAATTTCATTAAATCTCACTATGATTAAAATCTGTTAGGTTCCTTGATGTCAATTGTATTTTATGAGTCAAAGATTATCATGCATATCCTGAATAATGCCATTTTTAAAGGATGGCATTTATCTCTTTTCATAAAAAGACATCATGAAATCATTTAGTAAAAACTATAAATACTATTAGTATTGCTTCTTATAGTTTATGCTTAAAAGGAATGTGGCAACACTGATTTCATTGTGTAAATATTCTTTAGATTAATTGCAAGGAAGACAATTTTGTATGCCAATATGCACCCAATTCACTGGATGGGATTCATTGATTCATTACCCAAATTTTCATTCCAGGCCCTCCAGGCCCTCCAGGTGGTCTGCGTATAGAAGACATTAGAGCCACTTCTGTGGCACTTACTTGGAGCCGTGGTTCAGACAATCATAGNTTGTATGCCAATATGCACCCAATTCACTGAATGGGATTCATTGATTCATTACCCAAATTTTCATTCCAGGCCCTCCAGGCCGTCCAGGTGGTCTGCGCATAGAAGACATTAGAGCCACTTCTGTGGCACTTACTTGGAGCCGTGGTTCAGACAATCATAGTCCTATATCTAAGTACACTATCCAGACGAAGACTATTCTTTCAGATGATTGGAAAGATGCGAAGACAGGTGAGTTTATTTGTTTGATTAATCTATTCATGTTTTGAGATGAATTCTTTTTCTCTTGTATTATCTACTGTGAAAATTTTCTTTAAAAAATTATTTTTTTAATAACCCCACACTTTGGTAGTAAACAAACCACAACAAACTAAATGTTTTAAAGCTATAAGGGATGAAGCAGCATGGCTAATCTATTAATATAATGGGGGAGCAAAGAGAGGCCTCCTGGATTTCTTATTTGAGCTATAAGAAGGCAATGGCACCCCACTCCAATACTCTTGCCTGGAAAATCCCATGGATGGGGGAGCCTGGTGGGCTGCAGTCCATGTGGTCGCTAGGAGTCAGACACGACTGAGCAACTTCACTTTCACNTTCAAAATTAGTAAAGGAGTACATCAAGGTTGCATATTGCCACCCTGCTTATTTAACTTATATGCAGAGTACATCATGAGAAACGCTGGGCTGGAAGAAGCACAAGCTGAAATCAAGATTGCCAGGAGAAATATCAGTAACCTCAGATATGCAGATGACACCACCCTAATGGTAGAAAGCAATGAGGAACTAAAGAGCCTCTTGATGAAGGTGAAAGAGGAGAGAGTGAAAAAGCTCACTTAAAACTCAACATTCAAAAAGCAAAGCCCATGGCATCAGGCTCCATCACTTCACAGCAAATAGATGGAGAAACAGTGGAAACAGTTACAAACTTTATTTTCTTGGGCTCCAAAATCACTGTGGATGGTGACTGTGCCATGAAATTAAAAGACTCTTTCTTCTTGAGAGAAAAGCTATGAAAAATCTAGACAGAGGATTAAAAAGCAGAGACATCATTTTGTTGATGAAAGTCTGTCTAGTCAAAGCTATGTTTTTTCCAGTAGTCATGTATGGATGTAAGAGTTGGATCATAAAGAAGGCTGAATGCCAAAGAATTGATGCTTTCAAACTGTGGTGTTGGAGAAGACTCCTGAGAATCCCTTGGACTGCATGAAGATCAACCCAGTCAATCCTAAAAGAAATCAAGCCTGAATATTCATTGGAACAACTGATGCTGAAGCTGAAGTTCCAGTACTTTAGCCACCTGATGTAAAGAGCTGACTCACTGGAAAATACCCTGATGCTGGGAAAGATTGAAGGTAGGAGGGAAGGGGAGGACAGAGGTTGGATGGCACCACCGACTCAATGAAAATGAGTATGAGCAAACTCTGGGAGATGGTGAATGACAGGGAAGCCTGGTGTGCTGCAGTCCATGGGGTCACAAAAAGTTGAACACAACTGAGTGATTCTGTATATAAGTTTATAAAGTTCAAATGAATTAGAAACGAGTGAAACATTTCTATTGCATTATGCTTGTGAGTATAAGAATTATTTATAAACATACTTGGCAAAATACAACCATTTGGAAAACAATTTTTTAAACCATTTAGATATTTGATAAAATAATGCATTAGCAGTTTCTGCTTCTCCAAATAGAATGAAAATGGATGACAGTGATAAAACAGTAGATGATCTTCGATATCCAGTCAAATTAATGTTAATTATAGATACTGGAGAGCAAATGAAATACACACATGTTTAAAATTTGGTTTGGCTTTGAGAAAGGAATAATAATTGCAATTATCTCCATTAATTGTGTATGCTTACTGTGTAGCTCAATAAAATATGTTTCTCACTAAAAAAATTATTTTATTTTAAATTATGTTTCATGAGAAGGAAGACTTTTGTTTGATTCACTATTCTATTCCTAGCAACTAATTAGGGATCATAAAGTTCATTCATTAAATGCATACATATTGAGCTCCCATTGTGTGTCTGAACCTGTCCTAGATGCTGGATTCATAATTGACCAGCTGTGAGTAAATGAGAGAGAAAAAAAAAAAAAAACCAAACCAAACGCCATAGCCCTATCTTTAAAGAGCTTACATTCTACTAGGAGAGATTGTAGGAAGCAACTAACTAAAATGTAAAGTAAGTCACATGGTGTTTAGTGCTAAAGAAAAACAGAGAAGGGAGATTGGGAAGCAAAAGTTGCATTTGAATAGGGTGCTTCTTATATTAGCATAGTGAAAGTGAAAGTTAAGTCTCTCAGTTGTGTCCAACTCTTTGCGACCCCATGGACTGTAACCTATCAGGCTCCTCACTCCATGGGATTCTCCAGGCAAGAGTACTGGAGTGGGTTGCCATTTCTTCTCCACTTCTATTATGGTTCCTGTTTCCATGTTATATCTTTTACAATTGCCAAACTATTTGTATCTTTGAATCTAAAGTATATTTTCTGTTGACAGCATATAGTTTGATCTTATTTTATATCTAGCCTACAACCTCTGCCTTTTGATTAGAGTATTTAATCATTAACATTTGATATTATCACTTGTGTAGCTGAATTTATATTTGCCTGATATTTTTGCCTTCTAAATATTTCATGTTTATGTCTTTCTATTCCTTCTTTATTGCTTTCTTTTGCATTATGAATATTTTCTAGCATAAAAATTTAGCTAATTTAATGAAATTCTCTAAATATAACAACAATTATTACTCTAGAGCTACCTGATTTACCTGTTTATCAGAATAATCTTCATATTTTTACCGACAATATCAGTGAGATATAGAAACATTGCCTTTAAGGGTGGTCTCTCAGCACTTCTCTGCTTCCAAACTTTATTCAATACATCTGGTGAAGCCTACAAAAAAAAAACTTGTCAACAGGAAAAGACTCTCCTTTATCTCCCAGGGATTAAAAAAAGTCTTGCCAGCATGCACTCTGTCTTTAAATATCTATGAAAAGTTAAACTGAGTTTTTCTTATGAACATTTATGACTACTTCCTTCTCTTCCCATGACTCTATCAATGATGATTTAATTCATTAGATTTCCTCACAAATCCAACCCTTTGATGGGCTCTGCAAAAACCATTATTATTTACATTATTTTATATATTCTTCCTGTTAGTTGTATCAGTATTGTTCTCTTGTGATTGTGTCCTAATGTTGTAGCCAAGCGTTCCAGGAAACAAACTCACTCAGGAGGACAATGCAGACAGTGGAGTGCAATTTATTACACCGGCGGGCCCAAGGCAAAGTCTCCTTTTAGCCAAGGACCCCGACCAATTTTTGTGAAAACCTTAAATAACCGAAGTGTATGTGCTCAAACCCACCTCCCCAAATTCCCTGAAACTAATCTGAACAAAGGAAAAGAAAGACACAAACTTAACCCGTGAATCTCATATGCCTTAAGCCTAGGTAGTTAACAGTAGACAATTTTCAATAGGCCTGTGGTCATACCCCAATAAGCATAATAGAATTTATGATTCTATTCGGTTGCAGAGATAATTAGGGTACTCTTTTAGGTGAATAGACTCTCCACCTAGAGTGGAGTGTCTAGATATGAGCCCTGGGGCTCTCTCATCTTGGAGGGAGGGGGGTCTGGTTTCCAGTTGGTATGTCATTTCCATAGATACCGGGCATAGAGCTCAAAGTCCACAGTCCAGCCCAAAATGGAGTCCTGCTTTCAAGATGGAGCCTGTTCTATTTCCTCCTTCATTAACTGGAAGTAAAAGTAATTTTTACAACCAATCCAGAAATAAAAATCACATGGTTTTTATTTATAGTGGTGTCCAGTGAAGAAAGGAGGGCCAAATTAAATTCAGTTTTATGAAGCTAATTATTTTAGATGTCCAATAGGTATTTTTCATATACCAGCTTTCAACATTCTAAAGATTAAGTTTAGGATAATGACATGAAATAATGGAAAGCACATCTTTAAAACAAGCTACTGTAAGTATTATTTCTCTCGAGCATTTTTGGGGATGAACAACATAAATTTGATACCATTCCTAGAGTTCCTCGAGATGCTCAGGTCAGATTTAGAATGTTATGTTGGGTTATATGCTACTTCTTTCAGAGGAAAAAGTATAGAATACTTCTGGTGATGGTTTGCGTGGAAGAGAAATGCTGGCCAGAATGTAAAATGATCTGGAAACTGTGCTACGAGGAACAATTAAGAGAATCCTGGATATGTTTTCAAAAAAAAAAAGAAGAAAAGGAAGAAAATTGTCTTTATGTTTAAACTTCTATCATGTGGAAGACTAGAATTGTTATAAATTTCTGCAATTATCATCTCAGTACATAAATGTTTCTCTGAATTTTAGATTATTTCCTCAGAATAAACATTTGTAATTTAAATTATTGAGTGTAAGCATGCTTAAGCTCATGAGTTATACTGCAAAATTACACTGTAGAAAGGTACAAATTTTTACTTCCACTACCAGTATATGAATTTCTCTTCTACCACATCTCTACTTAGTATTTCGGTTTTTTTTTTTTAATCTTTGCCAAAGTAATAGTTTAAAAAATGAAAAAAGAATTAGGCTTTTTGTAGGAGATTTGCATTTTAAAAATTTGCTATTTTCTTGTTTGCTTTCCTGTAGCTTCACTTTTGTTGTTCTCATTTCAAATATAAATTTCTGGGTTTTTATGAGGCTACATGCAAATTTTCCCTAGAGAAGAATCATGAATCATACACTCTGGGATGACAAAGCACAATCTACTTCTCTTTCTCTTTAAGGAACCTTGTCATACCTCTGGCTCCTCCCTGAGTCCTGCCAAATGGCCTACATGTTGGGTCTAGAACCTCTAACATCACACAGAGTAGTTGTGTTAGCTCCAGAGAGAGACCTTTAAATGCCCATTTTCATTTTCAAACAACGGACTAGTTTTTTTTCAGCTAGATTCCCCAAGTGGGTAATTGTTTCCAGGTACTTTAAAAAACTTGTGTTTTAGATTGAAATAAAAGATCCTGAGGATTTGAATTGTATTTAAATCCTGAGGAAAGAGCAGCATTTACTATGACAACATTGGAGAATCTAGAAAAGGTGATACATTGCCTGGAGTTATTTTTGAAACATCTACTTTTTCTTAGTCTGGAGGTCATTCTGTGTGTTTCTGAAGCTGCTCAAAGAATTAATCAATGTGGCTTAGAAGGCACAGCATTACAAAGCACATGAGAAAGCACCGCAAACCAAAACCTTGTAACTTTTGGCCTTGGAATACCCATAAGGCTTGCTTCTATTTCCTCCAAAGAACAGTTAGAATTTGTCTTTTCAATTCTGAGCATTATGGGCTAAAACTATTTGAAAATATATCTCTGTTACTGCTTAGGGCTGGTTATCAAAATAAGACATTCAAAAGAAGGGTCTTTTGATCTGAGTATTAAAGTAAGATTTATGTCTCCTATTCAATATCTTTTTGCAACCAATCTAAATACCTGTCAGGTTAACATACTGTTGTAGACACATGTTCTGGGAAACAAACTCACTCAGAAGGACGATGGCAGATAGTGAAGTGCAGTTTATTACACTGTGGGCCCAAGGCAGAGTGTCCTTTTAGCCAAGGACCCCGACCAGTTTTTGTGAAAATGTTATATACCCTAAGTGTATGTGTTCAAACCCATCTCCCCAAATTCTCTGAAACTAGTCTGAACAAAGGAAAAGAAATATACAATCAAAGTTAACCTGTGATTTATATGCCTTAAACCCATGATTGGTATGCCTTAAGCCTAGGTAGTTAACAATGGACAATTATCAATAGGTCTGTGGCCATACCCCAATAAGCATAATAGAATTTATGATTATTTGGTTACACAGATAATTCGTGTGTTCTTTTAGGCTATGGACAGTCTATATACAAGCCCTGGGGCTCCTCCATGGTGGAGGGGGGAAGGGGGTCTGGTTTTCCAGTTGGTATGTCGTTTCCATAAATACTGGGCATATAGCTCAAGTCCACAGTCTGGCCCAAGATGGAGTCCTGCTTTCAAGATGGAGCCTGTTCTGTCTGTTTCCTCCTTCATTCCCCACTCTTGATGCTCTTAACTCATAGTATGAGCATCACTCATAGGGATACATTGCACCCTGGCTCTCTGACTGCCAATTTGGGAGAGTGACACAGACCTTTGGGTTACAAAGTTCATAATACATTGTAAAATGCAGCGCCCACAAAGCAGAACTATCAAAGCAACTGTAACAATGGTAAATATAGTTTTCCATCAACCACCCTTCACCCAAGATAGGATGGAGGTCCAGAAAGGAATGTTTTCATTTGACATTGTGTTTACCTGGTTTTTCATGTCATCTAAAGCAGCTGATACATTGTCAGATAAATCAGGAATATATACACAGCATCCAACCTTAATTATAGCACAGGTCCCTTCTTGAACAGCTGTGAGCATGTCCAAAGCATTCTATTTAGAATTACAACTTTTCTCATTAGGATTTGTTCTTCATTTAAGGTTTGGATGGCTTTAGCACTATCTAGGAGGGCCTGTTTTGTGAAATTAGTCAAGGCTCCTAATTTAATCATAGTATCTTTTGTCCCTATAGAAGGTATGAATAAGGCAGCAATATACTCATATGATTGAAACACAGACCTTGTCCACCTAGCATGTAAATAAGATAGATTTACCAGGGCTTGTTGTAGGTTAGGCTTTTGTTACTTCTATGAAACTGGTGTTTACATCAAACATAACCCCATGACCTAAGTCTATTGACTGTAGATCTGGCTTACCAAGAGAGCAGGGAGAGATTATGATTGACAAGAGAGAGGAAAGTCTCTTTTTGTCATCCCAGAAATGAGCAGAGTGGTTTAAAATCTCCTTGGCAGAGCAGTGACACCCACCAAGGAAGTCCATCCATCACAGACAGAGGCATAGCCCCACATACCTAGCAGCTGGAGGTGTTGTGGAAGTCCACGTAGGAATGTGCCCCTGAGATGAAAACATTGTCCTGAGTTGAAAGAGAAGTTAAATTCAAAATCATATTGATGAGGCCAAGCAACAGGAGTTGATTATGCAGCTTCATCCTGAAGGGGCTCATCCAGGATCTTCTTTTCCTTCTTCTTCTTGGATGATCTTAGTCTCTCGAGGGTCAGTGGGGTCCCTCTGCACAGTCCACTCAGCGTTTTCTGGGTCTGCGTGGTATGTTCTCTTCATCCTCATGTGATACATCCAGGGAGTGACACCTGCAACTTTAACTGCTGTAGGGGTGGTTAGAACAGTAAATGGATCCTTCCAATGTGGGGCCAAGGAGTCATGTTTCCAGTCCTTGACCCGCATCTGATCCCCGGGCACAAATTCATGAATCTATTCCCCAAGGGGGAGTGGCATTCTTTTTTGTACAAAATTAGTTACCTGCTTTATTACCTTACCCAGTTGTTCCATCTGCTGTGAAATCTCATCTCCCCTTACCTGAGGCAAGTTTGTTGACACCTGTTTTATTATGGGAGGGGGCTTCGCATACACAATTTTGTATGGAGAATAGCAATGGGACCGTGGAGTCATCCTGAGTCTGAGCAGAGCCGTCGGAAACAAGTCCACCCAGGAGCAGTCAGTCTCTAAGATCCAGTTGGAGAGTGTCTCTTTAAGTGTGTGGTTGGTTCCTTCCACCATCCCAGAATTCTGGGGCATATATGCTGTATGTAATTTCCCCTTGATGTTTAAAGTTTTGCTTACTTGTTGTACTGAGTCAGCTACAAAAGCCATACCATTGTCCGATCCAATGCTGGTAGGATATTCAAATCTGGGAACTATCTTCCTAAGCAGGCACTGGGCTACTTCTGATGCTGTTTCAGTCGGGTAGGAAAAGCTTCTACCCATCCCAAGAATGTACATACCATGACCAGCAGGTAACTGTAGTGTTGGTGAGGTTTCATTTCAGTGAAGTCCACTTCCAGGTGTTCAAAGGGCAGTGTGCCTTTTAGCTGAGTCCCCAGAGATTTCTGTTTGTGCCAGAGGCAGCAGGCTTGTGAGCAGGCAGTGCAGTTCTGAGATTCTGTCCTTTTGACAGCTGGAGGGTCTGGATTAGAGCATATAGTTTGCCCCATTGAGCGGACCAGTGTGATGTCTGTCAGAGAGCTAGCCTCAACGGTGGTTTCTTCCATGACTACTACATATCCCGATAGTCGTTGTCCTTGTTTCACCAGGCTGGTGCCATTGGTGTACAGGACCAAATCTGAGTCCAGGATTGGCTGATCTCTCAAGTCAGGTCTGCTGGCATATTTCCTGCAATCATGTGAGGGCCCACCTTCTCCCACAGGAAGGAGAGTGGCCAGATTCAGAGCCTGACAAGGCTCAATAGTAACATCGGGGTTTTCACATAACAGTCCCTAGTATTGAGTAATCTGGGATGTTGACAGCCATTTATGGGGTCCCCTCGCAGGAGAGTGTTGACCTCATGCAGGATTTTTATGATCAAATCTTGGCCCAAAGTCAGCTTGGTTGCCTCCCGGACCAATAAGACAACTGCAGCAACTGCCCATAAGCATCCCAGCCACCCAGTGGCAATATTGTCCAGCCATTTCAAGAGATAAGCCACGGGTCTGTCCGATGTCCCCATAGTCTGAGACAACACTCCCATAGCCACCTTGTCCTTTTCAGTCGGGTAAAGAGTAAACAGTTTATATAGGTCTGGCAGGCCCAAGGTGGGTGCTAATGTGATTGTACTGGGTTTGAGTTCTATTACCAGTGGGACTTGTTTTGCAAGCCTTGGTGGGGGGCGGAGGNTTATTGATATTTCTCCCGGTAATCTTGATGCCAGCTTGTGTTTCTTCCAGTCCAGCGTTTCTCATGATGTACTCTGCATAGAAGTTAAATAAGCAGGGTGACAATATACAGCCTTGACATCCTCCTTTTCTATTTGAAACCAGTCTGTTGTTCCATGTCCAGTTCTAACTGTTGCTTCCTGACCTGCATACAGATTTCTCAAGAGGCAGGTTAGGTGGTCTGGTATTCCCATCTCTTTCAGAATTTTCCACCGTTTATTGTGATCCACCCAGTCAAAGGCTTTGGCATAGTCAATAAAGCAGAAATAGATGTGTTTCTGGAACTCTCTTGCTTTTTCCATGATCCAGCGGATGTTGGCAATTTGATTTCTGGTTCCTCTGCCTTTTATAAAACCAGCTTGAACATCAAGGAGTTCACGGTTCACCAGAGGTTGTAAATCCATACCTGGATATTGAGTGAACTCCTAAAAGACAGGTTCTCCCAAAGTAGGGAGGGAGGGAAAGGAAAAGAGGGCAGGCACCTCAGGGAAAAGGAGAGTGTTTTAAGGTGGGAGGGCTTCCCTGGTAGCTCGGAGGGTAAAGAATATGCCTGCAATGTGGGAGACCCCGGTTTGATCCCTGGGATGAGACGATCCACTGGAGGAGGAAATGGCAACCCACTCCAGTAGTCTTGCCTGGAGAATCCCATGGACAGGAGCCTGGTGGGCTACAGTCCACGAGGTCCCAAGAGTCGGGCATGACTTAGCGATTAAACCACCACCAGTATTCTTGTCTGGAGAATCCCATGGACAGAGAAGCCTGGCAGGCTGTATGTAATCCATAGGGTCGCAAAGAGTCAGACACGACTGAGCCTGAGCAGCTAACTAATCTTAAGATGGAAAGCCTTGCAGATAATAGATTATAATAGAGATCAAGGAGCCAGAGGGAAGGGAATAGAAGGAAATACTGAAATTGATAAAGAATAAAGGGAAGTTGTGGGGGGGGAGCACAGGGAAAAGCAGTTATAAGAAATGAGGGATTTCACTAACACATTGCTTATTTCTACACAAACACTTCCACTCTGGTTTCTAATTATCTTTCCATGTCTCGACACAGAACTTCCTGTGGGCAGGGGCTGTCTCAGCCATCTTTGCATCGAGGGATCAGCACAGAACCTGACTTAGGAAGCCTCCCACGAAAGTGCTTCCTTATAAAGTAAGAGGTCATAAAATCCCAATCAGCAGCTCATCAGCCAATGTAACTGGAGGAACAGGTGCTTCCTTGGAACAGCAGGAAGAATGAAAGGAATGCGGCCAATCAAGTACCTGAGGGGGAAGGTAAACAGGCACCTGCTGTGTCAAAGGAGACACAGCCTCCTGCCACACCGACCCTTGCCTTGGAACACCAGAGGTGTGAGAAGGAGCAGACATATTACTGAGCTGGATATAAGGAAGAAACTGACTCCTGTTTTTACACAGGGTCTAGCTGACTGGTTGCTTTAACAAATATCTTTTACTTATTCAGAAAATCAAAGGTTTTAAGGGTCTTAACATTTTCGGAGGTTAAAGCATCTGCCTCCAATGCGGGAGTCCTGGGTTCGATCCCTGGGTTGGGAAGATCCCCTGGAGAAGGAAATGGCAACCCACTCCAGTATTCTTGCCTGGAGAATCCCATGGACGGAGGAGCCTGGTAGGCTACAGTCCACAGGGTCGCAAAGAGTCGGATACGACTGAGCGACTTCACCTAACCTAACATTTAGCCAAACACTTCAAATAGGCAAAAATCTAGTAAAATTGAAGGTGAGCAAACCTTACCACTCATGATTCCTCTCCTGGTTATAAACCCTAGAGGGGTGTTTCTAACACTGAGAATCATGAACTACTAGCAAGTAGTGATATCAA
>SJYV01036446.1:293354-360420 GCA_006410875.1 Neotragus pygmaeus | reverse complement strand
CCCATCTTGCTTACCTTCTTGGACCTTCTTCTACTTTTCCTTTTTGTTCTGTCTACGAAGTTCTCAATACCCCATGTACTTCTGATATTTCCACTCAATGAAACACTTAAATTGCCATTATGCCTCCTTCCTAATTGAGGTGAGAAGAGCCTTACTTGCTAGATCCCAGAGGAAGAAGGAGGATTGGCATGTCTTCACCTTCTGGTCAGCACAGCCAAACCAGAACACCACATGGTCCAAGACTGTTTCTACCTTAAAATTAAAAGTCCATTGTGCCTTGGTGGACTTGATCAGGTGCAGATGAAAACACAGATGGGTTAAATATCCCATGTCCTAGGCTATCTCTGGAAAAGCCAATTTGTACTCACTTATGTATTCCCCTCCTTCTAGCCTGACAATTCCGAGGGCATCAAAAATTTCACAGCATATGGGACACCTTGAGGGTAGAATATGAGCACACAAGGATCAACTTTCTTCTCCTAAAAATCCCCTGGTGATTTCTTGGTAATAATTTTCCCCAAGATGACATGGATACCAACTCTTAAATGATATTCACAAATTTCCTTCCTAAGCCCTAACACACTTGTCAACCTGTGTACCAAGCAATCACTGCCACCTGTTTATTCCAGTCTCCTGTGGGTCCGTGCCCCTTCTAGTGCCTCCCAGGGGGTGGTGATCAGGTCCCCTCTTCCACCCTACCGGGTAGGTTCCTCCTCATCTGAGCACTCGGTTCCCTTGCTGCCAAACCAAAGAAACTGGGCATTGAAGGGCTGAATTCTTCCAGAGAGGTGAGGCACCTTACCCCTCTAAGAGATGCAAGCCACAAAGCCTCTGGGTGGCCTCAAATGAGACCTGTCTCCTCAAAGTGAGGAGTTTCCCGGCCAGTGCACCAAATGTTGTAGCCACGCATTTCAGGAAACAAACTCACTCAGAAGGACGATGGCAGATAGTGAAGTGCAGTTTATTACACTGTGGGCCCAAGGTAGCTTCTCCTCTTACCCAAGGACACCGACAAGTTTTTGTGAAAATCTTGTATACCCTAAGTGTGCGTGTTCAAATCCACTTACCCAAATTCTCTGAAACTAGTCTGAGCAAAGGAAAAGAAAGATACAATCAAAGTTAACCCGTGATTCATATGCCATAAGCCTAGGTAGTTAACAGTGGACAATTATCAATAAGCCCGTGGTCATACCCCAATAAGCATAATAGAATTTATGATTCTATTTGGTTACACAGATAATTCGTGTATTCTTTTAGATGATGAAGAGTCTAAATATGAGCCCTGGGGCTCTTCCATGGTGGAGGGGGAGGGGGGGATCTGGTTTTCCAGTTGGTATGTCATTTCCATAAATACTGGGCATATAGCTCAAAGTTTACAGTCTGGTCCAAGATGGAGTCCTGCTTTCAAGATGGAGCCTGTTTTGTCTGTTTCTTCCTTCAATATAATATTGTACCTTTTTTTTTTTTAAACAGAGAGAAGCCTCTGACCTTATACAGTTAAAACTCTGATTTTCTACATTGATATCTGTAAAAAGTGACCTGACTCTGAACTGACTCAGTTGAAACTCAGGAACTTGAGCTCTCAGTCCTAATTCCGGGTACTTGCCTCTGTTGTGCAAAGTACTCACCTCTCTTTCTGACTTTAGAAATAGCAAACAGGTTGCAAGAGACTTGGCGGAAGAAAGGTGGCACAGAGTCCCTCTGTTCCTGATTATTGTCCATTTGGCTAGGGGCATGAAACTCTTTCCTAAGGAAAGATGACCTTTGCTTCCAACCTATCTGTGTGGGTGGTTTTGGAAAAATGAAATACATCCCGTAACTTCTACCAAGGCAAAAGAGACTGNGCACAGAGTCCCTCTGTTCCTGATTATTGTCCATTTGGCTAGGGGCATGAAACTCTTTCCTAAGGAAAGATGACCTTTGCTTCCAACCTATCTGTGTGGGTGGTTTTGGAAAAATGAAATACATCCCGTAACTTCTACCAAGGCAAAAGAGACTGGATAAAATTATAAGAGGTACAAATCCTTTTATAAGAACATTTAGGGCTATGAATAAAATGAATAAAAATGAGGTAAAACACAGTAGCAGTGGAGGAGAGAAATCAGAAAGGACCAACTCAGACTTAAAGAGAATGGGAGAGAGCTTAAGAGAATGGAGAAGAGCTTTACCCTCTGCTTTAGACAAGGCAGGATAATTTATGAGATGAATATAGATATAAAAGCCAGAAAGCATGGACATTTTTTGGAGGGTTCAAGTAATATAATGCCCTCTTTTCTACTACCAGTAGCCTGACTGATTCAGGGATGAAGGAGAAAATAAAGTGATTGTTATACACATGGTTGTGCTGAGACATTGTAGACTCTAAATAAGCACAATTTCTGTATTTGTATTTTATTTACGATTTCTATGATTTCTACGATGTTTATCAAGTACTTTACCTACAAGACATCATACTAGGTATACGAAGCCCTCAGTGGCCGCAAAATATGATTAAGAAGTAAAAGAAACACAAACATATATATGGAGATATATATCCATCAATGACAAATAGGAGTAAATAAGTGGGACATAGAGATATATTATGAGGATTGCTTGGTATGGACATAGCCAGTCTTGAGGTTCTAATTGTAAAATGATGATATGGGCTGCTTAGCTCAAGATTGGACAGGAAAAAAAAATTAGAAAGCAAAAATTTAAATCCTGTTCTTGTGATATGGTATGAGTCAGAAGTCCTGGCCCCTTTCTGGGGATGGAAAGCAGGCCAGATACAGAACCACATTTAATTCTAGATACATTTTTCTAAAATGATTGGTATTCATCATTTTTGCTAGATTAGCCCTGCTACTTATATAATTGGTTTTCTACAGAGAATATTGTAAAGATATGACAAAAACTTTTTTGTTTTAGATACTTACCATCTCATAGGTGCTGATGTTAGTGTATATTAATAAGAATGATCATAACTGGTTTTTGTTCTTAAAAAGAGGAGCTTTTACAGCTTTAGCTATATTTGTAGATATATTATTAACTTATTGATGTCAAATTCCTTCCTTAATTATTCATAAGGTACATCTTGAAAGTCTGTCTTCCTAACACCTACTTCCAATTTCCTGGTTTGAAAGTCATTTGCATCACTGGGCCAAGTGTTTCCCACTGAGGCCTGTCCTCTCATGGTTGTAATGTAACTCCAAGGCTCTTTCTTGTTCTTCTTTCTTTACCTCAGACTTCATTTAGTCACAGATCTTACGTCTTCCTCTGGAATCTAAAACTTACCCTAAATCGACTTCAGTTGATTTTTCTTTATCTCTCACCCTTCTTCCAGTATGTTCTGTAGTCAAGTATGACTTTCTACTCAGGACATACTCCTGAGCTTCCATTTGTTTGGAAATATTTTAGTATTAGACCTTCATGCATGTTTGGAGTCAGTTTATCAGCTGCAGTTTTTACTGCACATCCATCAAGGTATTCCTGTTCTGAACCAGACTTCACCTGCCTCTACCTGTTGACTGCCCAGCTGCTTGGAAAAGCCCCAGTATAGGTTTTACTATCTTGAGAGCCCCACGCCCTTGCCAAGAATGGCCCTTTAGAACAGTTTCAACATTTCCATTCTTCAGACATTTAAATGGGACTGAGGTTTTGCAGCATAAGTAGCAGAGGAGAATATCCAACTGCCTCCTTGACCCTTCTGTTACACTTTTTAACTTGTACTTTCCATACTCACAAACTCACAGATATTTCCATCAGTCTCTACCTCTAAATCTCAGTATTAATGCCCTAGAGCTGTCATAATGGAGAAGGCAATGGCACCCCACTCCAGTACTCTTGCTTGGAAAATCCCATGGACAGAGGAGCCTGNGGAGGAGAAGGGGACAACAGAGGATGAGATGGCTGGATGGCATCATCGACTCGATGGACATGATTTTGAGTGAACTCCGGGAGTTAGTGATGGACAGGGAGGCCAGGTGTGCTGCGATTCATGGGGTCGCAAAGAGTCAGACATGACTGAGTGACTGAACTGAACTGAATTTAAAATAATGTATGGTCCTACCTTGGTTGTATGTTTTCTAATACCTCAACTAAATAAGCAATCTTGAAGCATATCTTACCCCTAAGGTATAATTTTCTTGTTAATATCTAGTAGCATAAATTCTGAATATTAAATAAATCTGAATGAATTATTTTAACATTTATTAATAACTGCCCCAAATGATTTGGGTTTAAATCTAAAGAGCTAACAACAAAAAGGTATAAACATATAGGTACTGTACTAATAAATCATTTGCTACCCATACACTATATCAGTTTGAGTCCAGAAAAATTTTAACTTCCTGAATCATACCCTCGCATCAAGAATTTTTCTGGATTCTGTCTTCAGAATACATATTCTCAGTATTCAGAGTGTAGCCGGTGGACTAGAAGCAAAGACCTGAACTGGGAGTCAGTTAGAAGAGCAGAATCTTAGTGCTCCTGACCTGTACTTACTAAATAAATGATACATATGTGTGTCTGTCTTTCTAAGGTCTAAGATTTTCTTAAGGACCTCTCTTCCTACTTCTTTAAATGTAATTAACATGTTGTCATCCTAGTTTTATTTATATTTGACTTAGTGGAATATGTGCCATTTTCTGAAAAGAGTAAAATAAAAATAGGGAATTATAAGAGTGATATTACACAACTAACATTATTTAATATTTGTTTTATTTAGATCCCCCAATTATTGAAGGAAACATGGAGGCAGCAAGAGCAGTGGATTTAATCCCATGGATGGAATATGAATTTCGTGTGTTAGCAACCAATACATTGGGTATAGGAGAGCCCAGTATACCATCAAACAAAATTAAAACAGATGGCGCTGGTATGTAAAAAAAATGTTTTAAAATTTAAAAGTTTTATAAATTCAGTGATACTTTAATACATAATTGAACATATTTGGAAATAATGCTGTGAAGTAAGTAATTAAAAATGTATATATATGTATTTCACACATGTGTGCACATTATGTGCCATGAAGTCAAAAATCAAAAGAGAAGATATAAAGCTTTAAAATATTTTTACATAACTAATGGGAAAGAGGTAAATAAGTGAAAGTGTTTGTCTCTCAGTCATGTCTGACTGTGACCCCATGGACTGTAGCCCACCAGGCTCCTCTGTCCATGGAATTCCCCAAGTAAGAATACTGGAGTGGGTTGCCATTCCCTTCTCCAGGGGATCTTCCCTACCCAGGGATCAAACCTGGGTCTCCCATACTGCTGTCAGATTTTTTACCATCTGACCACCAGGGAAGCCCATTTAGAATATAAATTTTAATGTAAATTGTGAATCTTAACCAGGCAGAGTCATGTAAACAGTTCCCTTGATCTAGAAGGCTCACATTTTTTTCTGTCTTTCAGAGACATTTATAACTGAATGGTCACATGGATGGAAGTATGGGCAGGAGAGTAGGCTGAGCAGGTTGTGGAGAGAAAGTGAAGGAGACTCTCAGATCTGTACACCTGGGGAGTCAGAGCACCTTAGAAATAGTTATAATATGTTCTTTTGAGTATTAAGTGTCACTCTAAATGTGCTCTTTTCAGCTCAACCATAGCTATTCTTCCAATTTAGGTTCAAAGTTTTATGCTGAAAACCAACTCCATTTTAATAACTGTTCATATAAGAAATATTCCACTCTGTTTTCCTTCTCCCTTGCATTTCTGGGCAAAAATATTGTTCTGATTCTAATAATAACTTTTCTTTATCATTCCTTGTCTATGAAAAAGAAAATGTTTTGTAGACTCTCTGAGTCTGTTTATTTTTACTATGCCTTGCCAAATTTCAGTGCTTTATTTGGGGAAAAATATTTTAAATGGATGACAGAACGCCATTAAAATTCTGCTGTGTTATCTTAATAACATTTATCCACATTTCTGGCTACATCAATCCCTTGGCCTAACTTCTAAATATAATTATGAATTGTACTGTCTTTAGTTTTTAAAGCTAAATTATTCATGGAGACTGCCATCAGTAAACTCTCTCTTAAAGTTTCATGTAACTTCATGTAGTTTACCAGATAAAACAGATGATCCTATAATAAAAGAAGAATAGAAACACTAAAATACTGATTTATGCTGAGTATTTTCACATACATTTCAGTTAATCCTCCTAATAATGTTTTGAGGTAGATATTATATTGTTATTATTGTTCAGTCACCCAATTGTGTTTGACTCTGCAACCCCATGGACAGCAGCACACCAAGCTTCCCTGTCCCTCACCATCTCCTGGAGTTTGTCCAAATTCATGTCCATTTGATCGGAGATGCCATTCAACTGTTTTATCCTTTGATGCCGTCTTTTCCTTCTGCCCTCAAGCTTTCCCAGAAGCAGGGACTTTTCCAATGATTCAGCTGTTCATATCAGTTGACCAAAATAAGAACTTCAGCTTCAGCATCAGTCCTTCTAATGAGTATTCAGGGTTGATTTCCTTTAAGATTGACTGGTTTGACCTCCTTACAGTCCAAGGAACTCTCAGGACTCTTCTCCAGCACTGCAGTTCAAAGGCATCAATTATTTGGCCCTCTGCCTTCTTTACAGTCCAGCTCTCACAACCCTACATGACCACTAGGAAGAGCATAGCCTTGACTATACTGACCTTTGTCTGCAGAGTGATTTTTCTGCTTTTCAACACACTGTCTAGGTCTGTCATACCTTTCCTGCCAAGAAGCAGTTGTGTTCTGATTTCATGGCTGTGGTCACTGGCCACAATGATTTTAAAGCCAAAATAGAGGAAATCTGTCATTGCTTCCACCTTTTCCCCTTCTATTTGCCATGCAGTAATGGGGCCAAATGCCATGATCTTAGCTTTTTAATAGTTTTAATGGAAGGTATTATAATCAAATACTCATTAATAAGCAGTAGACTCAGGGATACTAGATAGTTTGCCTAGATAGGTAAAACTATTTTCAAGATTCAGAATTCAGGTCCAGACCTGATACATTCAAGTTTCTCTCTTAAAAGTGGTTTCTAAAGCAGGTTTAAAAAGCACAGTCATTTATATGAAATTTTATTAGTGTTCTAGTAGAAGTTCACATTTCATTCTCAATTACAAAAATATATGATTTAAATAACGTTTTTTATTTGCCTTCATATATCCACCTGTGAAATGAACACAATTGTTTCTTTTACTGTACCTCACAGAAATCTCATTAGGATACAGAGATAATATAAATTGCAGCTTTAGAGAATGCAGATACCAGATAGCCAGGATCCTTGAGTTTGGTTTTTATTATTAAAGCCTCCTATGTTTGTAATAGAAGCTTCTATGTGATGAACTGAACACAGTTGTCCCTTCTTGAAAATCAAATAAAAAGGAACTGGGACATTNCAGCTTTAGAGAATGCAGATACCAGATAGCCAGGATCCTTGAGTTTGGTTTTTATTATTAAAGCCTCCTATGTTTGTAATAGAAGCTTCTATGTGATGAACTGAACACAGTTGTCCCTTCTTGAAAATCAAATAAAAAGGAACTGGGACATTATCTGACTGATGGTTTAAACCACATAATTCATGCTGATAGATCATGTACTTGTTTCAACAAGTATTCATTTTCTAAATAAAATTGCAAAAATTTCAAATGATTAAGTCAATCAAAATAAACCAATTTCAGTTAAAAATTATAACAGATTTACCTCAGATATAAAGTTTTTTTTTTTAATTTCATGGAGCTTGATTAATTTTTTGTCCTATGTTGACCGGTAAAATGTGAATTAGTTCTAATCCAAAAATAACATTGTTCATGGGGAGGGAAGATATTTTCTCTGGCATTAACGATGTTAGTAGACCCTCCCTTTTCCTTCTGAGAAATTTTATTACCAAAAAATTATTTATTTCAAAACTTATTTGCTTTAATATACTTTGGTTGATCATCTGGCCAGAATTATCATAAGAATTTAGATTTTTTATTTTTTAATCTCATTGTAGAATCAATTAAATGAAATATGTTTTTAAGAGCAACAATAAAAATGTTCAGAGAGAAAGATTTAATCTAACTCATATGTGAATCTCTGAATATAATTTATAGTTAATATCATATTTAGAATACTAGAATACTTTTTGATGTGCATTTTGCCAGGAGTTTTCATGTAACTCTGAAGACTTTCCAACCTTAATGTTTTCTTATCTTTCGAAATGCTGGAACAATTTGTTTCAGAGTGATATCAAACCTAAAATTTTGGTAAGGTTATTACTTTCAACCAATAACTTTTGGCATCACCTTCATTAAGTATCACCTCTAACATTATGTTTGCTGAAATATATTTTATTAAGGACTTAATTGTCTCTCTAGTGTGCTTGGAAAACAACTTCTCTTAAAAGCCTTCAAACACAAAATAAACACATGAAGTAGTAACAGTCTTATTCACAATGCAAGATATGACTCTATAGTGATATAGTGAAATGATGCATATTTTTCAATTGTGAAAAAATAAAGCCTATACTCTGTAATACATTTGTTAACCTTTCATAAGAAAATATTTTAGATCCTTTATTAATTAACTTTGTGCCTACTATCATTTATGTAATTTCTGTGTGTTATCTCAGAGTGCTAAACTCTCTACTTTCATTGCTCCATTTAATTCCCACAATAACTTTATTCACTTGTATTATTATTTCTAATTTACAGACAAGGAAGTCAAGAACCCATTCAGTTAATGTGAAGCAGAGCTGGAATTCAAATTAAGGGCTTTGTAATAACAAAAGCTTTATTCCTAAACAACTTCCTAGAAGGACAATGTGCAGTATTAAAGCTCTGGGACATTGATCCTTTAGTAGAATATTAGTTCCATCATTTAAAATCTCTGTGATTAGAGACACATTACTCAACCTCCCTACACCTCAATTTTTTCATCTCTAAGTGGAAATTATTTACCTTATGAAATCTTTTAATGATTAGAAACATGTAAGGAAAGCAAAGTTAAGTACTTTCCAGTACGTAATATTTGCTGAATCAAATTTTTATTATGGTCTCAATGCTCATTTTATGCTTTAATATGCTTATAAGAAAATATTATCTACTCTGTAATAAATCACCACATTTGGTAATGTTTCCATTTTTCTAAACATAGTAGAGGATCATATAATTTCAACCATCTTACAAGAATATGTCTATATATTTAATACAATAAAATTCAACAGACTTTCTCTTTAATTGCTGTCTTTTCTTTCATCCTGTTTTTGAAAAATTGAGTATTCATAAAATTGGACATTTATATTTTTTATCCTTACCAAAAAATACTTTCTGAAACAGGGGGTTATTTGTCTTGTCATGTACCATTATATCAAGTCTCTAAGAGATGCCAACATTTGTTATATGAGATAAAAGCTAGTTCCCATTTGATGGGAAGGCTACTGTGTGCCTCATTATGCTGAGTGAAAGACAGGACATTATCTAGTGCAGCATACACCCTTATCTATCCAATTACTTAATGTTAAGATCACAAGGCACAGTTGGGTATATTCTTTGGTTTCAGACAAGTGCATTATAAAATGGATGGTCCCAAATGAAGAATTAGAAGATATATTTGTAACCCATTTAATTTTGACTGTAAATGAGAGATAACAAAAGCATCCTTCAAAGTGATGTGTCATTGTAAGACCGAACCCTCATGGTTAATAGCTCTGCAGATACAGTTGGCAAGTCGTTATCCTAAAATGGTATACTCAGGTTTGCTTTGAAAGTTTTTGCCATTTATTTACCAGACACAACTAAGAAGGAAAAGAGAAAAAATACTATAACACTGGAATCAACGCTTTCATACCAAATTTAGAACTTTAATTTCATGTCCAGTGAAGCTATTCTGCTCTTTCATATACTTTTATCTTTTAGATATGTTTGATAAAGGAGAAGAATGATATCAAGAACATATTTAATAGCCAGTAAGATACTATATTAAATTCAGCAGCTGTCACTAATAATACAATAGAAAAATCTTGTTTTAAAAGTGCTAACCTGAGTACCCAGTTAGATGTGATATATAAAAACCCTTTCGAAGTTGTAGATGAGTCTTAATACACTGGACTTTCTTACATTCATTCATACTTTCATCTCGTCCTTCCCTCATACCTCAGTTGGCAAAGAATCTGTCTGCAATTCAGGAGACCTCAGTTGTAGAAAGGATAGGCTACCCACTCCAGTATTGTTGGGCTTTCCTTGTGGCTCAGCTGGTTAAGAATCCATCTGCAATGGGGGAGACCTGGGTTGGATCCCTGGGTTGGGAAGATCCCCTGGAGAAGGAAAAGGCTACTCACTCCAGTATTCTGGTCTGGAAAATTCCATGGACTATACAATCCATGGGGTCACACAGAATCGGACATGACTGAGCGACTTTCACTTCATACATTCATCCAGCAAACTGTTACTGGGGATTTTTTAATACATTGCAGATATTTAACATATTTAGCTTGTACTATATTAGCATCTTCAGGACTGAAATCAGATTTTATTCATATTGTAACTTTAGTGCTTAGCACAGCATAGTATCTATAAGTAGTACTTAAAATTATTTGTGGGAAAAGAGAGGAACAAGAAGGAAAAGAGGATGGTTCTGGAAGTTGTAAATTTATAGAGGATAGTGAAAAGAAAAGTAGTGATCAAAGCTACAGTGATAATTGTATATTAAAATATAGACAAATCCATTAATAAATGCAATTTGTTTTGTTCAAGATAAAGTTAACATATGCATTAGATGCTTTTGTTTTTAATACAGTGAGATAAACTGGGAAGTGTTCATTCTTTCACTTAAATGAAATATCCATAATTGATCTGAGTTCTTTATATTAATAATAAATTTACCATTTATTATGATTATTTCAGTTTGTAGCATTCTTTTCTGCCCATCTGAACTTTCTCCAGATTACTCATTTTTAGATTAACATTCCACTGAGAAATTAACAAATTTACTCCATTACATGCTTTAAATTTTCCTGTTTGACAGCAAAATTTAGATTAATAAGCAAACAACAAATTTGGCCTGATAAGCCCTGAAGACATTAATACGAACTATCTCAGACCCTATATCTCTTTTATCTGATGCATGTGTGCTAGATTGCTTCAGTTTTGTCAGACTCTTTGCAAAGCTTATGGACCACAGCCTGCTAGGCTTCTCTATCATGGGATTCCCCAGACAAGAATACTAGAGTGGGTCACCATGCCCTCCCCCAAGGGGTCTTCCTCACCTGCAAAAAGCATCAATTTAACATGGTAGATGCATTAAAATTGTTAGCAATATGCTCCACCATCAGAACAGTAGATCATGAGTTATGGGCAACTCATTTGAATATCCAAATATGCGGTTCATTTGATTTTTGACTTTATTAATTTTATTAATCTCTTCAGAAAGAAAGTATATTTACAGATAGAATAAAAGCAGATGTAAGTCTTTAATCGCTTTGATAATCTAGACTTTAGAGTATTATTTGCCATTTTGAATTTCTTACTAAAAAATTTGTTTTAAACCACAAAGAAATTCTGATGCAAATTAAAATAAGAAGCTATTGGATTAGCCAGGAAGTTTATTCAAGATTTTCTGGATGATATTATGGAAAAACCCAAATGATCGTTTTTGATCAACCCAATATATCCATGGTAACTTTATGTCTGTAAAAATAGTTATTTAAATTAAAGCAATAATTAACAAGAACTAATCAATATATTCTAAGTCAAGAGCCTCTACTCCATGATTTTTATAATTTAGAATATATCCCAAGGTTATTTGCATATTGTTAAATAAAATGCTAAAGTCCCCAAAGGTATTTCTATGCAAATTATTTAAGTGCTAAATCTAAAAGTAAAATTGACAGCATTAGTTTCATAACATAGGAAAGATGAATCATGGCATTGGCTTGATTTTCTTTTTAAATATTTTCTAGATCTACAACTAAAATTCAAAAGCCATCCTATAAACATCGTTAAGGAATCACTGTGAGACTGAAATCATGGCAAAAGCATGAGTTAAAAAAAAAAACTCACTACTTTTAATTGTTTATTTGTAATTAATTCAAGAACTTTGTATTTTTCAAAAATAGTTATTAAAATTATTTTTGATGATTTATCATTAAGAGAACACCTAGTTTGCTCACTGTTAAGTGCCCTGGAGCCTAAAGTTAAATACACTTCCTTGTGTTCAGGGTAATTTACTTCCCTGAACTGGAATCACTATTTGGCCAAGTCCTCCTGTTTCTGCAGGACTAAATACTAATACAGAACAGCTAGTTGCTCAGATTCACGTCAGATGTGTAGGCTATATGTCCGATTCCCTTGTGAAAAAAATGTCCCTTAGCTGCTAAATTTACAACTGACCATTAAAGCTCAAAGAAGGAAATTAAATCAATTATTATTCCAAGTAATGTATAAGACACTCTGTTAAGAGATAGAGCTACCTTTATTTCTGAGCTTTTGTTTGTCTTGTTTTCAGCATAATGAACTCAATGGATGATCTTTGAAGAGCAAAATTATCTTTAAAATAAGTGTTATGAAATAGGAAAAACATTCACTATAACATAAACAGACTCTATTTTTAGATCTTTTCTAAATAAGAAAGGTTCATATTGATTATAATAAAAAGGATTCTAGTGAAATACTTTGGCAAATAATAATTACCTTGATGAAGGCAATACCTCATTCAACAAATTCCAGTATAATAAATTATTCTGGAGTTACTTTTAAATTATTTGCCTGTCACCACAATATTTATACTTAAACACACAAAATTTGATTTATTCATTGATTGCAAGACAACATGCTTTTTGTTTCTCTATAGCACGTAGAGTTTAGGCTTCAGAACATGAGTTACGGAGTTTAAAGAATTTCCAAGAGTATTTTAATGTTTCAGCCTTCAATATGTGTAAGGTATAGTTCCAGGCGAGGCAATGAAGAAAGGAAGATGACCTTTGCAGAGACAGGTTACCTTTATTCAGGCAAGGAGGGACGATAGTCGTTCTAACGACCAAGCTGAGCAGGTGCGGGATTAGGAAGGCTACATATCTAACGGGAAGTTTTGCAGAAGTGATTCGAGAAGATTAAGTCAGGCGGGGCGTTCTGGGTAATCTTTAGCTGAGATGGCAGTTTGCGGATAAACAGGGTCCCAGGCTGATGCAATCTGCCCTGAGTATCAGGGTGGGACTTAAAGTTTAGTTTTGTTATCCCCGAAGTCAGATGGTTCAGCAAGGGCCCTTGAGATTGTTATCTTCTTTTCTAGGCCTGAGGGCTCCTACAATATGAATTTCATCTAAAGTGCCACAAGTAAATTAACTTTTAACATCCCCATGCACTAAATTTAATTTCTAACTCTCATGTGGTGGCAGTTGAATAAAAAAATCTCTCATACGTCACATTAATTTCTTAATCTAGAAAGTAAACCATATAATTTTATAGATATAAAAAAATAGCTTCCATTTTGTTTGTTTCTGTATAATTACGATACATAGTTCAGCAAAGAATTTTCACGACTAACACAGAGGAAATTTTGAAGTATTTGAGAATCACAGTTACATTAGGATCTGTAAATAAATACTCTCTCCAAGGTGTTGCTGTTTCCTTTTGAAAGGACTATTTGGAAAGTCAAGGAAGAAATGACATTTCATCTGTTCTTTAAAATTTTAAGAGAACTGGGAATAATATCTCAGACTGAGTCATAGCAGTTGTGTGGGAAAATGTGTGTTCACAGTAAAGACACAGTCTTCTTCCATGTAGCTGGGTAGCTGGTCTCCAAGTGCTTAGAGTACAGGAATAAACTGCTTTAATATTTATCTGTACAACTCCAGTTAGATGCAAATCCAATAAGATGTAGCCTACAATAAGAAACAGTAGTATTTAATCTTATTTTTTAGTCGTGTTCAACTGTTTTGTAATCTATGGACTATAGGTTTTCAAAGAAATAAAACATGGGAAAGCAAATCTGCTTCACTATCTTTTGTTGAAGTAAACCAGCACATTCATTTTGTCCATGAGATTTCCCAGACAAAAATACTGAAGTAGGTTGCCATTTCCTTCTCCAGGGGATCTTCCCAACCTAGGGATTGAATCCACATCTTCTGCATTGCAGGCAGATTCTTTATCAGTGAACCACCTACAAATCTGATAATATATAGCACACACACAGAAGGACTTCCAAGGAGACAGAATAACTTGGAGAAAAGCAAAGAAGCCATTGGACTTGGTAGTTAAAAGCAATTTTGTGATTTTTGAGCGAATGATTTCAGTAATATGAAGACATAGAAAACAGATTATGCATCATTAAAAAGTGTTTATAGAGTGAAGTACAAAAATAATCATGTATCAGTTCTTCTTTGCACCTCAGTGACAGGAAAGGGTGAGATGGCTTGGAGGTTAAGTGTAAAGCAGTATTATAGGATGATTTTTAAAGCTGAGAGATTACATAGGATAGTTACTACATTAGAGACACTGAAAAATCGAATGATGTTATAAAAAGAAGTAAGGGAGAACCCTGACAGGACACGGTTCCCAAAGAGATTTAGGCATTGGAAATGGGAACACAAGAACAGTATTAGATTTGTAATGTTTCCAAATATCTTTGGGAAGCACAGTCCTATGTTAACGTGCATGTTCCATTTCTTAATAGTTATTTGTAGACTGAGGCATGAAACTAACCCAACAGTATGTTGTTAGAAGTTTATAGAGTTCAAAACAAGAGCTGTGAAATATTTTCTCAACAAAATGTGTCCAATCTTTCAAAATCATATTAAATGAAAAGACACAGAAACAATTTAAAAAGGGAAGGCAAATTTGCTTCACTACCTTTTGGTGAAGGAAACTAGCACATTTCCTATAGCACTGAATTAATTTTTATCTTGGCAGAAAATCAGGTTATTACAGCAACTCTGGGGCATTGTCATTATAACTGAGTGTATCGTGTGCAGCTTGTCTTTTCTAGTAAAAGAAAAAAAGATGTGTATGGTTCTAAGTGAATAAGAAATCTGACATCAGAAAAAATTACATGGCCTCTCTTTCTTTTGTGGTTTTATTTGTTTGTTTCAGCACCNCTCATTTTTAACTTCTTCCTCACAAATAAATCCAGATGGCTTTTTAAAATATTTAGTCAAAGTTCTAAATTTACATGTAAATTCATTTTTAACATTTTTTGTCAACTTTGATTATGTGCAAGTTTCAGCATATACACGTTTTCTCACAGGCTACCACAACAAAAGATGTTTCTGTTAAGCTGGAACACAATTCCAAGTGGCATTATCATCAATACATTATTCAACAAGAATCACTGTGCAATGAACAGTTGTTTTTATTTAATTTTTTTTTCATTTTAGTTGGCAGAAAAGTGGCCTGCCTTATCACTTCAGATTATTGCTATGATAATAATTTATAAGATCAATTTCTGTACCACTACATGTAGGCTGCTTAATTTCTGCGTAAGACTGATTTGCTTCTTGAAATATATCCTAGATTCACTTGAATTTTATTAACTTACAATCCCAAGTGTTTTGTCATACCAATTATTTGGTTATAGTATGAATTAGAAGGAAGACCCACATGGTATTCACAGTTAGGGAATTGCATTCAATTATATTTCAACTCTAGTTGATAATGGTGTCTTTAATATATTTAAACCATATCAGAAAAGAAGCGATTCCATCGTGTTCAGTTGATTTCCTTGCATAGAGGGCAAGAACTCCATACAGATCCTAACCTATCACCCTCAACAGCCTTCTCATTCTGCCCTCGTGATAGAGCTCTGAAGAATAAGGGGCTGAGTGGCCTCATTGCCCTTTATTGATGTTCTAAACCTTGGGAGGTTTGCATTTCATTTAAGATGTGAATGTGATGATGGTGGGCTGCGTGCATGCTACATAATTTTAAGTACACGTCTCCTAAGATAGTCCTTTTGTTGGAGATGCTTGCATTTTACATAAAACAATCATGATTATAGTTCTTGTCTGAAAGAAGCTAAGGTCTAGCTGGCAACAAAGGAGGAGAGAAAAATCCAATTACCTAATGAGAATAGGCCACCTCCAGGGTTGCATAATTCAAAGGGCTGTTATTCACTTAGTTTCTGACATGAATAATGGTCTCTGTGTTTGTGCAAGTAAATGAAAATATAAATGGACTGACTGATAATAAAATAGTAACTTACAGCTGTGACTCAATTTTCTCCAGACCTCAACAAATTGTGAAGAACAGCAAAATTAGATTAATAATACTCACCCAATTTTTTTTATCTTCTTACCCTACCCACATACTTCAGAAGACCCTCAGCATCTCATTCAGATCCCCATACTTTCAACTATTTCTGGGAATTCCCAAAAGGGCTCTCACATTTTCTCATGAACAAATCCAGGCTGCTATGGACAACCACCCTCACCCTACCACATTTGCTCTTAGCTATTACCATGTTTACTGCATTGCTGCCTCTGACTGGTCCTGCCACTCTACTCTGCAGGACTTGTTCATAAGAAAATGCAAAATCTCACTAAGACTAAGAGCTTTTGTGCCAGGCACTAATCTCTCACAAACATGCTCTCCTACTGGCATGGGTGCACTGAGCCCCTAAATGATCAAACTTGTATCTGGTGAATAGGGGAGAATGTTCAACTTCTCTTTGTATTATATTCTGTTAGAGAGGACATACATCTGAAGAGTGAAACAGTCCTCTNACATGCTCTCCTACTGGCATGGGTGCACTGAGCCCCTAAATGATCAAACTTGTATCTGGTGAATAGGGGAGAATGTTCAACTTCTCTTTGTATTATATTCTGTTAGAGAGGACATACATCTGAAGAGTGAAACAGTCCTCTGTGTTTAAATCTACTCTCCTCTCTCTGACATCAATCCAAAGGAAACTGGACCAGGGAGATACTAACAGCTTCTAAACTGTCCTTAAAACAACTCCTCTCATCTAACAACTAAGATTAAGCTACTGCATCAAGCTTGTTTATATCCACATCATCCTTCGATTTTGATGTGTTCTTGTTCAGAAGTCCTGTCAGTTAACCATGCAGAGAGTGATTAGGACAGTTCATCATACAAGTTTAACTAACTAAACCATGGGTGGGCACTGTTTTAGGGTACACAGGCCAGGAGTCCAAGCACAAATGTATGTCATGCTTTAGAGGTTACAGTATGTTTTCACACACATTCTGTCATCCAGTCTTCACAGCATCCCTATGAATTAAACTGTTTTCCCATCAGTTCAGTTCAGTTCAGTCACTCAGTCGTGTCTGACTCTTTGTGAACCCATGAATTCCAGCACACCAGGCCTCCCTGTCCATCACCAACTCCTGGAGTTCACCCAAACTCATGTCCATTGAGTCAGNGGGATCGAACCCAGGTCTCCCACATTGTAGACAGACACTTTACTGTCTGAGACACCAGGGAAGTCCAGTAATAGCTCTAAGAAAATGTAAAACAGAGGTCTTTCTTCAGTATTAGAGTCAGACAGGGTGCCTAGCCAGTCACCTGCAGATGGAGGCAACGCTGTCTTTTTCTCCTTACTCCTTCTTTCTTTTTCTGTGACCAGTTTCTACTGTTCGGTTGCAGTACAGATATTCCAGTGTATAGTTAACTTTCTTATTATAGTCTTTCAACTCTAAAGAAATTCATTAACTTATCCATTGAATGAATACTACTTGAGACTTTGTTTAGGTTTTACAGATAAAGAGGTAAATGAAACTGTCCATAACCCTGTTCTCATGAAACTTAAGTTCTACTAGGCAAGAAAGGCAATAAAGTAGACAATCAGTAAATATATAGTGTAGATCATAATAGTGTTAAAGAAGGAGATGTTTTATATGGATTATTGCACAAAGAATCTTAAAATGGCAGATCCTGTGGCCAGGGAAAACACTAAGTAGCTTTTCAGCCTTCAGAAAGTGAGGGAAGGGCCTTTGACTCAGAGAATGCACCCTTGATGGAAGAAACTGAAAGTAAAAAGACCCAGAGGGAGAGGGACCCCTCCCTCAGGGTGTTTCAGAAATAGTGAACTTGGTAAACAAAGTCTCACATGTTGCAGCTCGTTTGTGCCGAATTTTTGTAGGCAGCTCTCACTTAGGAAATAAAAATGTTTTCACAGAAAGCTTGCTTCCATGTGTAGCATTTTTGTTTGCATATGATTTTCTTCCTGTTACCTGTATTGCTTAAACCTATTTAACATTTCAATTTCTATTTAGCCTTTGTCAAGAGAATACCACTACGGCAACAATTTTGGTTACATAGTGGCATTTAAGCCATTTGATGGGGAAGAATGGAAAAAAGTGACAGTTACTAATCCAGATACTGGCCGCTATGTCCATAAAGATGAGACCATGCGCCCTTCCACCGCATTTCAAGTCAAAGTCAAAGCTTTCAACAACAAAGGAGACGGACCCTACAGTCTCACAGCTGTCATCCACTCCGCACAAGATGGTAGGTGAAAGAAAGGCCCCACTGACATGATGAAGGATTAAAAATCTGGTTCTCTAGTAGGCATTTTGTTTGCAGTCTTTTCAGTATTATTTTGAGCCAAATCAGCATGTCAATCTCTTTATCTAAATGACAAGAATGTTGCCAAAATATTTTTCATCCTTTAGATTGCGTTTATGGTAGTTAGTAAATCGCCACTAAAATTGTTGGCTTAGACCCTATTCCTGATCTCTTATTTAGAATTTTGCTGTCAGAAATTCTCTAGATTTGAGAACCTCAGTGTGCCTGTTCATTCATAAAATTCACAAGTTTACCAGCTCTTTAATATATGCTAATAATATTTAATTAATAATATAAAGTTTTTATAAAATTTCTCCATTTAAAAAATGTGTGATGTAGCATTTGTGTAACTTTTTTTTTGTCATTACAGTAGCATGTTCATTAGTGTTAGTCACTCAATTGTGTACAATTCTTTGCGACTCCACAGACTGTAGTCCACCAGACTCTTCTGTCCATGGAATTCTCCCGGCAAGGATACTAGAGTGGGTTGCCATTCTCTTCTCTGGGGGATCTTCCCTACCCAGGGATTGAACCAGGGTCTCCAGCATTGCAGGCAGATTCTTTATCAACAGTAGCATCCTGGAATTTTATTAAAGAGAATTTAGGCAGAATTCTATGAAAAGGGGATCAGAAGGCCAATTGAAGTTTTTTTCTTGTAAATAAAAATGTATATGAAAAGGATAAAATTACTGATACTGCATCTCTGTTTTTCTAGAAACTTTAATTGAACTGATCATGTTCCTGAAGAACTTTATATATTTATGATAAATGATACATAGTTTTAAATGTAATTACACTAATTTCTATGATTTTCTATTTGTTACTACATTTTTATTATTTATTTTCCTATTTGAAAAGATAATACTTCCTTTACTCATGTGCACTAGGTAAATAACTAATAACTAAAAGAGAAAATAGAAATTTTCTTTGCTTTCTGACCTACCACATTTGTGCTTGGATAAGTTTCACTTTGCACATGTGTGGCAAGCAACAATGGAAGGGTTTTAAAACTAAAGCTATGTGAAATATTCTTATGATTTCTTAGAGGAAAAGCACTATTTGTTAGTTTACCCATTACATTATGTTTGGTCCATAAGAAACATTTAGCTATCCCTGAAAGTTTATGCTCTATAGTCATAGGTTTTTTAGCTTTCATATTTGTTAAAAATGTATATATTCAAATCATTCCATGATTTTTACTTCCAATACAAACATAAACAACTATCTTATATTTGTATGTACACACACTCTTTTTGAAAAATAAAACACATAGAAAAACAAGTAAAATTTTCTAAATTTATAATCAATTCTGGATTTTTTTAATCTTAGGTAATGAATTTTGCATTTTCAAAACTTGTTCTAATTTGGAGAAATATTATAACTTAATCTTAATAGTTTGAATGACATATGTACAACTCACAGAGAAATGAAAATATAAAATATTTTACAAGTTCTCTTCTCACCCAGTATCATTCCTAATGTTTTATTTGATGCTAAAGTAATCAGGTAAAGGTCATGCTTGTCATGTCTTTAGTTATGGCCATCTGTATTTAATTACATTTCTTTCCTAAATGTTTCAAAAGCCTCATAAAATCTGCATGTGCCAAAACTTGTATAAATGTTCATTTTCTCTTTTACTGCTAAGAAATCAATCATAGCACCACCCATTTACCTTGTTTTGGAAAGACAACCGTGTTCACATGCAGGACACTTTAGCATAAAAGAGTATTATGGTTTGTTAAGAAAAGACAATAAAAATTGATCACTCCTGATCATTCCTGCTTAAGATTTCCTTAGTTTCTTTGTGTAATTTTTGTAAGGGATATAGAGTACTTTTTTTTTCACTGAACAGAGGCCTTTTTGATACATATTTGACTTGATGCCCAGTTGGAAGATTAGACTTATAAAAGCTTTCCTGAGCCCAAGAAGCAGTGAATGTCACAACTTGTTTCAAAGGATCTTAAAAAAACTTAGCTTAAACATAAAAGAAAAAGAGGAAAGTATTGCTGTGTATCTTTAGCTCATACAAATAGCATGAGAAAGTTGAAAATTAATTGTTAATGAATAATTTTCTGTAAGAAATACCTAACGTCTTATTTTTAATAATATATATAGAGTTGATAAGTTGAACATATTAATAATAAATTTTTTTGGCATTCACAAGCTTTCATAAACAAGTTAATTAAAAGAAATATAAAATATTAGTATCGTTCTTGTTCAAGGATATCAGAGAAATTATTATGGATTTCCTTATTTTGTAAAAGTGTGTGTGTACATATGTATGTATATGTGTCTCTATATTAACATTCATATACATGAATGTGTGTGTGTACATTACTGATGGCCGTGACATAAATAAAAATAGAGGAAGAAGTAATAAAATTATTGAGCTATTTATTTTGGAAATATTAAAACTATTTTAAATACTAAAATATAGTTTCATCCATTCATACAGCAAATGGTGCTATTTGAGTTTCTTATATATAAGCATCTTATGTAAGAATGCAATGTTCTCATCAAATTTCAGCTCCCAGTGAAGCCCCAACAGCAGTAGGAGTAAAAGTCTTATCATCTTCTGAGATATCTGTTCATTGGGAGCATGTTGTAGAAAAAATAGTAGAAAGCTATCAGGTGAGTTCAATTTTTATCAAACTGAAATACATCTACTCATAATTATCAGCATATGTTTTCAAATATGTTGCATCTTTCAATGTTCTGTGTCCTTCTGATTTACGTGACAATGCTATATTTTCTGTGTTCAATATGTTGGATATTTATTAATTAGTTATTATGAGTAAAGTGGAGATTTCCAACCAACTTATCTATGAGAGATGTAGAGTCCTATGTGTAAGTAAACAATTGACCAAAATAAAAACTAAAGTAATAACATTCAGGCTTAAACATGATCTTTTGAAACAAATGTTCTCATAACATCTGGTGAATCTCAAGTTTTTGGGAAATCATTTTGGTGTTTTAAAATGTTTATCACATTTGACTTGACGCAGTAGTTCCACTTCCAAAAGACCCTCCTAAGGAAACACTTCTAAATATACTAAATATGTATTCCATTATATTATATATGAAGGCAGAAAATTGGCAAACTCAAAATATCACAAAGCTAACTTCCTTTGAAATAAGAGTAGTAGGAATTAGCCAGCAGGAAAGGGGAGGACTTGTTTTAGTCAAAGGAATTAAGACCTGGGAAATTAAAGCTAGTTTGGTTGGGATCTTTATTATGAAATTTAGACTCAATTGTGTAGGAAAATTGAAGTCATCTCATAGCACAAAGACTGAAAATTAAGAGGAACTGACATCGTCCTACCTTTGCCAATGAGCAAATGGATGCCAAAGTGTTTCAGAGACTTGTCTTAGCACCAAGGGAAAATGTCAGAGACTGCCTAAAATTCAGATGTCCGGATTCCAAGTGCTATGCTTTATGCCAAATCACAGACTCCCTTTATTTTATTCAGTGAGTGGACAGTAACTGACCTTCTGGAGCCGTGGCTAGTGAGCTGCCCACCCAGTCAACTTGCCCTCAGTTCTTGCACTTCATCATACATCAGTGGAATATTCATTTCATGAGGGTAACATTTTGTCTCTTTTGCTCTCAGTGTCAAGAACAGTGGGCATATCACAGGCATTAATGAAATATTCACTGAGTGCTGATAGAAATACTGAAGTATGGTCAAATAAAATGCTGCAATCTAAATTTCTCAAGACCATGTAACCACAGGAGCAGCCTAAGGTTTTAAGTTGCAAACATACAACCTAACAGAAAGATTTTTCTTGGTATCATAGCTTATGATTGGGATAGTTACATGTCAAAATGTTTTCAGATTATTCTTGCAAACATTTAGCTGAAGCTATCATCAAGACTGTGGAGTTATAGAAATGGACTGTGAAGATCCAATATTCATTACATATTAAATTTTCATTTACCGCTGGTAAAAAAAGAAATGGGAAACAGAGAAATTCACTAAATGTTAAAAAACCCTATAATAAACTAGTCCAAGGTATTTTGAGAGAACACATCAATATTTAGAGTTTTCAAGCCATATTTTAGACATAGATTTTCTTCTTTTTTTTTAATATTATTGCTTTCTAAGTAATAAGAGAAAAAAGATTAATATATACCCCATGCATTGTCAAAATGCTGAAGATATATTTTACTTTGTTAAAAACATGCCACCGAAATATATCTTGTCTTTGTCAAATAATTATATATTAACTATTTCATAACTTCTGACATGCAAATGACAAAAGACTGTATGTCCTTTGATGCCCTGGCACCAGTGAATTTAGACAATAATCAGAATATATGCTCTTGATGGGGAAATTAGTTAAATTAAGGATTGCCAAATTAAATAGTCAGCAAAAATAATCTTTAACAGCTATGATTTCCTCAAATGATAAAAAACTGTATGCTAGCAAGTTTAGTTTCATAGATTTCTGGTGTTTAGCAACTCCACACTAGAAAATTATGAGCTTTGTTGCTGAGCAGACATGCATTTAATTTCTCAGTTCTGTCTCTTAGGAATTTTGTGGAAAACTTATTCAAATTGTCTGAGCCCTAATTTCCTCACCTACAAAGCTGAGAGTAGTCATTGCCTCATTTCTTTCCATCGTGTGTGGAAGAAATTAAATAAGCACTTAATGTCATTCCCTTTTTCATGTCATTGGACATTTGAAGAAGACAATGATGATGTTAATAATGATAACTGATAATATTTGTTAATCCTTATTATATTAAACATTTAATTAAGCTCATCATTTTGAATCCACACAATCACAGGGAATAAATACTATTATTTTTTCCAATTTAAAGATGAAGAACTTGCAGGTTTAGAAACATTTATCTGAGTAATAATTGGTATATCCTGACTTGAACCTAGGTCTTGCCTCTGCAGAGAATAGTTTAAAGTGTTGGAAGTAAATCACAAAATTATTATTGCCATTTGTTCCTTCTTTAAAAGCCTTTACATTTTTCACACAGAGCCTTGAATATCAAAGAGTCAAGCATGACAGTTTAAAAGAGACAACCATAACATTTATTCTCCTCTAAGAAAATGTTCTTTATGGGGGAAAAGCTTGGCTCGCTATAATATGGTTATTTTTTCTGTTTTAAAATATGAAGGAAAAAGTCAATGATTTAACAAGACAGATGATCATGAAAACTAATACTCCCCTGCACTTCCCATGAAAATGTACTATGGGTATAAATTATAAAGAAACAGAAAAAAAGCAAATTAATAAGATAAATGAAAAGCTGTGTGATTGACCCCCGTCTCAAGGTTAATTTCCTGAGATTTAAGTGAGAATTGTAGGCAGTTGGAATTAAAAATAAACCCGTGTGGTTTTAAGTTTGTCTTATAGAAAGTTCAAGTTTTATTTTCCTCCCCCCCTCCATCTGTCCCACCTTGGCTAGTTAAAGAGCTCACCACTTCTAACCTTGATCTTAATTTCCTGCAGTGTAGGTGAACTAGAAGAATTCAAGAAGTGTTTCTTATCAAAGGCATATTAGAACTTTGGTCTCCTGCCCAGGAATCCACAAAAGACTTAGTTTACTTACCCAGCAGGTAAAGAATTCCCTGAATGAAAACAAGAACAATGTACTGTCAGGAATAACAGAAATCCTCTTAGCAGCTGAAGGAGAGGTTAATGAAGATGATTGATTATTCTTAAAAGATTATCAATCCTGAGTAGTTTGCTCAGATGTCTTAAAAAGTCAAATTATTGTGGAGAGCAGAAGCTCATGTTAGGAAATATGGTATTTTCTTATTTGGAGAAGGCATGTATCTTCATCTGATCTCCTAAAAGGAAAGTCAGACACAGGTGTAGAAAAAGTTAGTGATTTTGCTGTTGTTATTGTTGCTTATTTATTTGTTTTAAATATGATCTCAGGGAGTAAATAAGAGGAAAAAGCAAAATGAACAGAAGAGGGAGAAGCTTGGTTAGAAAAATGTTTTATCATGTTGGCAACCACTGTGGGCAACTGATACTCCATCCCTTGGGATCTTTGAGGAACATCATAAATGTGGTTCAAAACTGACGCACATGGGATGAAAGGGGAAGCTTTCATCCACTGTAATTGCTCACAGGTTAAGAGTGGCCCCAGGGGTACCACCTCCCTTCCCTGCAGTAAGTGCAGGGCAAAGTTCACACTGCAGCATCAAGAATGATACAAGACAGGAAGTGAGAGTTTAGTGGAAATAGCAGAGGAAAAATGCAGGTAGTACTTATGGGAAGCTGGTTGAAGCCTGCATAGAACTGCTTAGTTCTTGAACCAATGGCAAAAATAAAAATGAACCTTGAATAGCCTCCAAGAGGTGTAAGAATACAGATTTTGAAAGATTTATATTACTGCTTTTCTTAACCCATAGAATGTACTAATGCATGAGTTAGTCTGTGATCTGGATGACATCAAGCTATTATATAACATCTTTTAGAGGTTGAACTTTTTGTTGCAGAACCTCAGTTTTTATTTAAGTAACTATATTTATTTATTTTCTGGAAAAGTGTATTAAATCCATAACAAAAGAACATTTAGTTGTCGTGTCCAACTCTTTGTGATCCCACCCATCAGTTCTCCAGGCCAGAATACTGGAATGTGTAGCTTTTCCCTTCTTCAGGGGATCTTCCCAACCCAGGGATTGAAACCAGTCTCCCACATTGCAGGTGGGTTCTTTACCAGCTGAGCCACAAGGGAATCCCAGGATATTGGAGTGGGTAGTCTACCCCCTTTCCAGAAGATCTTCCCAACCCAGGAATTGAACTTGGGTCTCCTGCATTGCAGGTGGATTTACCAACAAATCTATCAGGAAAGCCCATTAAATCTATAACAAAAGAATATTCAGTTATCACAAGATTTTTTTTTTTTCAGAAAATTTAGAATTTGAAGGAGAGAATTTGGAAATCTGCAACAGAAGTTTACTACTGAAGTAGAAAATAACAATGGAGCAAGTCTAATTTTCAAAAGTGCTAAATGTTTTTAAGCACTACCATAATTGTACCATCTAGGTCTTTATTTATTTATTAAAATGTATTACATTTCCCTTGGAAGGAATATAACTACTATCTTTATTCAAAAGTGGTCTTGTTGTAGCTCATAAATGTATGGAAAGTATGATTATTCTTTATTAAAAGTATGAGTTAGTCCTTTTTCTGAGGCTTTTCTTTTCAGCTTTCTATTATTGTTACAAAGAGGCAATTTTCTTGGGGTAAAATTATGCACTTAGATTATTCCATCAAAGATATTAGTAATCTATGTAGACTTAAAAGTTTGATTTCTTTTTTAAAAGATCTATGAAGGCAAAAACATGTTTGCTTGATTCACTACTATATTCCCAGCACCTAGCACAGTAGCTGGTACAAGGTATATACACAATAAATATTTATTCAATGAATGAATGAGTGCCATACATCAACTGCAGTCCTCTTTACATCATGTTCAAAATAATTAATATTCATCCTCAAGCAATTTATAATCTAGTAATAGTAGAGACCAGTAATGATGCAATTCCATAATTGTTTAATAAACACTAAGATTAACACTAGACATGGAGTGTTGTGCAGATTTTAGGAACATGTAAATAAAGAATTAAATTTATATAATACCACAGCATGCAATAGAAATAAATATACCATATGTTGCTCTAGCACATGAAAATGAATTTATGGTCTATTGCAGCAGCAGCAGCAGCATCCTTAAAGCCACAACAGCCTCATTTATTTGTTTATTTTTACACTAGTTCGTTCAGGCTGTCTTTCGGTCTCCCTAGTGATTAGTCAAAAGCCATGCATTTGTTCTGCTCCGTTACTATGGGTTCACCTCATTCCAAGCAATTTTCTCTCAGGTTAAATTTGGTTCTTCACCTCAAAGGGCAACTCAGGGCAAGGATCAAAATGCAGTCGCCCAAATTGTCTATTTGGAAATTATCTCTAAGTGCAGGGCCAATGGCTAGTTCAGATTAAAAAAATACAATGCCATATTTTATATAGACTTTATTTTAGAATTGTTTGAAAATATTGTAATTTATATGTAAATGCATGATTTGAGTTAAGGAGAGAGCTTATTCAACAAAAATAATTTTGTATCAGATGCTTTCACTAGTAGATGCTTAAAATACTGTAAAAGTGTCATTCAAATCTCATATTATAAAATAAGGAAATCAGAGATTATTTTGCATACTCAGTAACTCTCTGGGTTCTCTAGTTACCACGGCATAACTAAAGCAATGCTTAAGTTTATTGGGAATTTCAGTGGAGACCATGTAACATAGATCTGTGTCAAAATCAGATGAATATAGTAATTAGACACTTAGGATATAGAGGCAAAGGGTAAATTAAATAAAATTTTGTTCTTTCCTTCTCTATTGCCAAAACACCTCATGGAATTTTGGGTAAAATGTCAAAAAATTTGTCACTGTTAAGTCCTTATTTTAGTGCTTAGTATATTAGGAATATTTAGTTAAAAATATTCTCTTTTCCTTTATGGTTTATCACAGAATATGGAAAAGAATATAAAAAATAATGTATGTATGTATGCAACTGAATCACTTTGACGTACAGCAGAGGAGGTTGGCACAACACTATAAATCTACAATGCCTTAAAAAAAAGTTTCTCCTATTCAAACTGTACAGAAAAGTTGTGATATTGGAATGAAGATTGTGAAAGATAGTCTCAGTCAACAGGCATCCATATAAAAGTACCTGCAGCTCAGGGGTTTCAGTTTTGATTGCTATATAACAAACTGTTGTTCTTCAGTCACTAAGTCGTGTCTGACTCTTTGTGACCCCATGGACTGCAGCATTAAACAAGGTAAACACTACCATTCCAGACTTGTTGAGAAAATAATACACGTGAATGAAAGCAATGGCACCCACTCCGGTACTCTTGCCTGGAAAACCCCATGGATGGAGGAGCCTGGTAGGCTGTAGTCCATGGGGTCGCTAAGAGTCGGATATGACTGAGCAACTTCCCTTTCACTTTTCACTTTAATGCATTGGAGAAGGAAATGGCAACCCACTCCTAGTGTTCTTGCCAGGAGAATCCCAGGGACGGGGGAGCTTGGTGGGAGGCCGTCTATGGGGTCACGCAGAGTTGGACACAACTGAAGCGACTTAGCAGTAGCAGATCCTACTTTAGTACCTGGCATTTCATTGGAATATAAATGTGCATTTTATTTCTCTTCAGCCAAGCAGTGGAAGAGGCCTTACATGTCACACAGTTCAAATGCCCACTGAAATGTAGGCTATCTTCCTCCTTCTCAGATGAATGTAAGCACTGCCTGAATGCTTCCAGCATGAGGAAACTCATGCCTTCACAAGGATACTCCTACTGTCATAAATCTTTTCTCTGCCATCTGACTTTGGAACCACTTTGTATAATTCTACTTCCTCAATTCTGAGCCATCCTTGGTCAGAGAGCAGAAAACCCAGAGATTTTATCAAAACTCTTCAGAAAAAAAGTATTGGCATCAGAAAAAATGACCACTAGTCAACAAGATAAAAATATGTCAAAGGAAACCATTCAGAAATTAGTAACTAGACTTTTTTTTCAAAAAATGTGCTCATTTTACATATAAATCCCATTTTGTTACTATGAAAATTTGAGCTGTCTAGTTCCATTTTATAATGGCTTCATATGGGTTTATGTAAAAAAAATTTCAGAATTATATCAATATTAAATATTTTCTTATTAGTTAATTGTGAAATTAAAATCTCATTGTTTTACAGACAGGACATTTAAAATATAAAATAGAGGTAAACTAATAAGCAAGCTTTTATTTTTATTTATAACTTAGATATAATTAGAGATTTTTTAACCAAAAATTTATTTGAGGAATGAAAATTATAATTCATGGCTTTAACTTAAAATTTAAGACCCTATGAAGGCTGTCATTGATATGCTAGATGGTAAAAGTAATCATTTCTAATCACCACATGAATGAAAGTTTTAAAAACATTTTATTTTGATCCAGAGAGACGTTGTGGGATGGGAGGTGGGAAGGGGATTCAGAATTGGGAGCTCGTGTATTTTGTTATTTGCAAATTTGTACAAATTTTTAAATAGTTCTAATTTCCATATAAATGATTTTTGATGTTAAAAAAAAAATTTTAAAGATAAATAATTTCTGCAGCCAGTTATTAGGTATAATATTTCTTTGATAGCTGGTCTCTATATAGGTTCAAAGAAGATTCTTTTACATATTTCTGAAATAAGCTAGTTGAAAATAGTTATGCTAGCCTGTTTTAGACCATGTGGTTGTTTTTATCAGTGACCCTTAACAAATTTGCAACCATATAAACAGAAATAAAGCAGAAAACCAATGATATAAATTATTGTGTCAAATGCTTCTAAACAGAGACCAGTTTTATGTTTTGAGAGCAAACCTCATGCAAAGTTTTTTGGCTTTTTCTCTTTTTTCATCTGTGTATGGCTATTTCAGGCCTTGAAGTGAGGCTTTAATTTGCTTTTGACATCTTTAATCAGATCTGCATTATATGCTTTGCCATAGTCTAAGACTGATAGAAATGGAACAGCAAGTAACATTTGAGAATTTGATGCCCAGCCGTCATCAATGGTGTCATAACAAGTTGAAAAGAATTTTTTACAACTGAAGTGTCTGAATCATGAAAAACCTTTACTTAACTTGCATGTTTGCAGATTCGGTACTGGGCTTCCCATGACAAAGAAGCAGCTGCACACAGAGTTCAAGTTGCTAGCCAAGAATATTCGGCCAGGCTGGAGAACCTTCTGCCTGACACCCAGTATTTTGTGGAAGTCAGGGCATGCAATAGTGCAGGGTGTGGACCTCCCAGTGATATGATTGAGACCTTCACCAAGAAAGCACGTGAGTCTCAATATTTGCATTATATACTTACCAAAATTCCCAATTGATTGAATGATACAGTTACAGGTGAGAGAAATTTACTACCTAGCAATCTGAGCACATTTGGGTTTCAATTTTAGCCTTTAAAATCACACGTTTTAAAATACAACAAAAACAAACAAAAACATTGTTAGTTACTGTAGATGAAAAAATGTGGCAAATACTTTCACATAATTAATATCCATTTCAGAAATAAAATTGCAGAATTTCCTTTTCTAAAGACTATCTACAAAATCTTGCATCATTAGATAATTATTATTTTAAACTTGGTTTTATAAGAATGCATGAACAGCATGAGAAGATGAAAATTATGTAATTTTTCTATGCTTTGATATATGTCATCATTGTACAGTGCAAATGCAAGTTAAATTTTGAAGTGTTATCTTCACTCTCTTATTACTGTATGTTCTCATTGTTAATATAATAAGACCTCCTGCCCTGTTCACATTTTCTGCTCATCCTCATCTCCCTGGCTTCACTATGATAGCTCCTTCTTGAAATTAAGTTGGACAAATAGAAGAAGAGAATTTATATTCAGAATCCTGAGAAGTTTCACAAGAATTTGAAGACATTATTACCATTAGAGTTTGGAAATTTATTTGGGTGAAAAGATAGTCCTAATGGTATAGCAGAGCATAGAGGTAGGATCCAGACTTTGGTATCAAAGAGGGATTTCAAATTTGTCTCTATCACTTACTCAGTTGTGTATTGGTAGACATATTACTTCAATACTTAAACATCAGCTTTGTAACTTATAAAAAGAGAATTCATTCCTTTGTTATTTTTTCAATTTATTAATTTATCAAAAGTATGCTATGTGCCCTCAACAGCTCAAGGTATTGAGGATAGAGAAAAGATCAAGCCAGACCCAGATCCTCTTCTCACAGGATTTAACAAACTAATGGAAAGAAAGGGAGAGAGAGAAGGAAGGAGAGAAAAATATGACAAATAAACATGATAGCATCAAATGACAGAGCAATAAATTAAATAAATAGATAATAAGGGAGGAGGAGACCAAGATGGCAGAGTAGAGGACTTGAGCTCACTTCCCTCAATGAACACATCAAAAACACACCTACATGTAGAGCAATTCTCACTCAAAACAAACTGGGGACTATTGGAAATACTCTTCTACAATCAAGGCTCTTCAGTAAGATCCACATAGAGTCGAGTTGAAAGGGAGAAGTAATCAGGTTGGGACCATAGCCCTATGAGGGGACATAGAAGTGGAAGGGGGATATCCCAGACTCAGAGATCCTCCCTGGAGAGTGGATTGAGTCACATCTAAGGTTCCCCAACCATGGAGTCCAGCTCCAGGAAGATGAGTCCCAATAGCAGATTTCAATACTGGTGGGACTTACAAGATGACTGTAGAAAAATAAAATCTCATTCATGAAGAGCAAAATCTGCTGGAGCGATTTCCTGGGACAGCCCCAGCATATGTCCCAGCCTGTACCAAATGCCTTCTTCAGAACAACTCCCCAGTAAAACAAAGGCCAAGGAGATTGTGCAACTGTGGAGGATAGAACTGGCAAAGAACAAGCACTGGATCTGAATGGAGCAAAGAAAACCATTGCTTGTTCTCACAGAGGCTGTGAATTGGGAGCTGTCTCAAGCTCTGACTGTCTTGTCAGGACTGTCTTATCACATGCTCTGGCCTGCTCTGGGCACCCACTCTAGTACCCTTGCTCTAGCAGTGTGTAGCCCTGGGGACAAAGATGCTATTGCTGGGGGAAGAGGGAGTGAAACCAGCTTAAACTTGACCCTCAAGGCTTCTGCTCCAGCACTTTGGGACCCAAAACTGCCCCCAATAGAATGGTGATGGCCATTGAACATAGGAAAAGTTCCAGCTCCCACCTACCTTTGGATAGAGCCCCTCCATTTCCAGCCTCATATCCCACCAGCATGCCCTAGGAAAATATGTGATCTGTACTAATTATAGATACAGCTCTCCCACCAAAGCCACTGGGCATATGCTGACTGATAGAGCCACTACAACATAGGAACACACTTTCAAGAACTGGATAGAACTACAGTTGAGCTATTTCAAATACTAAAAGATGACACTGTTAAAGTGCTGCACTTAATATGCCAGCAAATTTGGAAAACTCAGCAGTGGCCACAAGACTGGAAAAGTCAGGTTTCATCCCAGACCCAAAGAAAGGCAATGCCAAAGAATGTTTAAACTACTCACAATTGTGCTCATTTCAAGTTCTAACAAAGTAATCCTCAAGATCCTTCAAGCTAGGATTCAATAATACATGAACTGAGAACTTCCAGATGTACAAGTTGGATTTAGAAAAGGCAGAGGAATGAGAGATCAAATTGCCAACATCCATTGGATCATAGAAAAAGCAAGGGAAATCCAGAAAATATATTTACTTCTTCCTTGACTACACTAAAGCCTTTAACTGTGTAGATCACAATAAACTTTAAAATTCTGAAAGAGATGGGAGTATCAAACCACCTTACCGGCCTCCTGAGAAACCTGTATGCAGGTCAAAAAGCAACAGTTAGAACCAGACATGGAACAATGGACTGGATCAAAATTGGGACAGGAGTAGGTCAAGGCTGTTTATTGTCACCCTGTTTATTTAACTTCTATGCAGAGTACATCATTAGAAGTGCTGAGCTGGATGAAACACAAACTGTAATCAAGATTGCCAGAAGAAATATGAATAACCTCAGGTATGCAGATGCCACCACCCTTATGGCAGAAAGCAAAGAGGAACTAAAGAGCTTCTTGATGAAAGTGAAAGAGGAGAGTGAAAAAACTGATTTAAAATTCAACATTCGAAAAGCTAATATAATGGTATCCAGTCTGATCATTTCACAACAAATAGATGGGGAAACAATGGAAACAGTGACAGACTTTATTTTCTTGGGCTCTAAAATCACTGTGGACAGTGACTGCAGTCATGAAAATGAAAGACACTTGCTCCTTGGAAGAAAAGCTATGACTAAACCTAGACAGCATGTTAAAAAACAGAGACATTACTCTGCTGACAAAGGTCCATCTAGTCAAAGCTACGGATTTTCCAGTAGTCATGTGTGATGTGACAGTTGGACCATAAAGAAGGCTGAGTCCTAAAAAACTGATGCTTTTGAACTGTGGTGCTGGAGAACACTCTTGAGAGTCCTTTGGACTGCAAAGAGATCAAATCAGTCAATACTAAAAGAAAGCAAGCCTGAATATTCATTGGAAGGACTGATGCTGAAGCTGAAGTTACAATACTTTGACTACCTGAAGCAAAGAGCTGACTCATTTGAAAAGACCGTGATGCTGCAAAAGATTGGAGGCTGGAGGAGAAGGTGACAATAGAGGATGGGATGGTTGGATGATATCACCAACTCAACGGACATGAATTTGAGCAAAGTCCTGGTGATAGTGAAAGACAGGGAAGCCTGGCATGCTGCACTCATGGGGTCGCAAATAATCAGACATGACTGAGCAACTGAACAACAAGAAGTGTTTCACCTAATTTCAAAGAGTCTGAGAAACTTAAACCTGAATACAGAGAAATTAATTTAAAAGAACAAGGGAAAATCTGCTTAAAAAATGATTAAAGAAAAGAGGTAAATAATTTACCAGATAGAGTTTGTCATTAGTAATAAGAATACTAACTGAACTTGGGAAAAGAATAAATAAAGACAGTGAAAATCTTAACAAGAATTAGGAAATGTAGAAAGAAATAAGTCACAACTGAAGAATGCAATGACTGAAATGAAAACCAGATGGACTTAACAGCAAACTATGTGATACAAAAGATCTGGAAGACAGAATAATGGAAATAACCCAATCAGAACGGCAAAAGAAAAACAGACTTTAAGGGACTAGTTTAAGGGACCTCTGTGACAACATCAAACATAGCAACGTTTTTATTATAGAGAGTTCCAGAATAAGAAGAGAGAACAGGGCCAAAATATATTTGATTAAATTATGACTGAAAATTTCCAAACCTGAAGAAGGAAAGAGATATCCAGATACAGGAATCACAGAGAATTCCAAACATGATGAACCCAAAGCAACCTAAGACATATTATAAAGAAAGTGGCAAAAGTTAAAGAGAGAATTCTAAAGTCAGTAAGAGAAAAATAAAAAAATCACATACAAGGGAACCTCCATAAAACTATTACCAGACATTTCTGCAGAAACTTTGCAGGCCAGATGGGAGTTACCTAATATATTTAAAGTGCTAAAAGGGAAAAACCTACAAACTAGGATACTCTATTCACTATGGTTATCGATCAGAATTGAACAAAAGATAAAATAAGCGAAAACAGAGTTTATCAATACTAAACCAATCTTACAAAAATTTTTAAAGCATCTTTTCCAAGTGGAAAAGAGAAGGCTACAATAAGTAGTAAGAACTGATAGAAAAGAAAAAATCCTACTAGTAAAGTCAAATATATAGTAAAGGCTGTAGATCAAGCACTTGAATAAGCAACTATGAAGATTAAAAAAAAAGAAATTATAAAATTAACTATAACCACAATAGACTATTAAAGGTTAAACATGCAGAAGTGAAATATGACATTAAAGCACAAAACTTGCAAAGGAAGTTTAAAAAGTAGATATCTTAGAATGTGTTTGAACTTAATCAGTTTAAGACAGGTAGATATATTTATAGGTCAACATATATGAACTCCATGATAAGTATAAATCAAAACCCACAATTATATACACAGGAAAGTTAGAGAGAAAGGAACACAAGCATGCAAATAAAGAAAATCATCAAACCACAAGGGAAGAAACTAAAAGAACAGAGAAGTACAGAAACAACCAGAAAACAAGAAACAGAATGGCATTAAGTACGTTTCTATCAATAATCATTTCAAATGTCAATATGCTAAATGTTCTAATCAAAAGACATAGAGTTAAAACAAAAAAAGACATAGAGTGAAATAAAAAGGCATAGAGTGGTTGATTAAGTAGGAAAAAAGCCCCATGTATTTGATACTTTCAAGAGACTCACTTTAGAGCTAAAGACACACATATACTGAAAGTGAGGAGATGGCAAAGATATTTCATGCAAATGGAAACTAAAAGGGACTAGGGTTACAGGATTCAGAGGTACAAGCTGCTATATATAAAATAAACAAGCTACAAGGATATATTGTATGGCATTGATATAAAATTACATAGCTGCTATTTTATAACTTTTAAAGTGGTATAATCAAAAATATAAATCACTGTTGTACACCTGAAACTAATATGGTAAATCAACTGCAATTCAATTAAAGATAAGTTATACATAAAACCCAAGAAATAACCAAATATGAATATTTAAAATGGCTTGGGTGGGAGCCAAATTCTAATTGGATAGTTGGGAATGTCATTTTAGAGAAGACGCTATTTGACCTAGGATATGAATAATAAGAAGGAGAACTTTGCTGAGGAGATTCTATCAGGCAGAGCAAATAACGAGTACAAAGCCTTTACGTGAGAGGAGTTTGGTGTGTTTTAAGTGTAGAAAATACAATGGTTCCAGCTCTGAATTGTGGAGGAGTCATATTAAGCAGGGTCTTACNCTTTGCTGAGGAGATTCTATCAGGCAGAGCAAATAACGAGTACAAAGCCTTTACGTGAGAGGAGTTTGGTGTGTTTTAAGTGTAGAAAATACAATGGTTCCAGCTCTGAATTGTGGAGGAGTCATATTAAGCAGGGTCTTACAGATCATAGTAAGGAGTTTAAATTCTAAGTGTCATAAGAAATCACTGGACAACTTTAAGGCAGAGTGATATCACATATATATTTTCTGCCTTCTGGGTAAACAAGGAACATGGTAGAATAACAAAAGCTGTATAGCCAATTAGGAGACCTTTTTTAATATTCAAGGAAGAGCTGATGGTGACCAGAGATAGAAAGAAACAGAAAATTTTCTGCAGGCAGAGCTGATAGTTTTCAGCTAATTTGTATGTTGGCAATGAATGAAACAGAAGATTGAATAGATTTTGGCTCAAAACATTGGGAGTTTGGTTGTGCCATTTAGTAAATTTGGGAAATAGAGAAAGGTAGATTTGAAGGGTACATAGTAAATGTCTGTCTTGATTATATTGCATTTGGGAAACCCTTTAGACATTGAGGAGGATATAGGAAGTTGGACACATATCTGTACAAGTTGAAAGATTACTTTGAGACAGAATTGTATGTATTTAAAGCCATAGGCCCAGATGTAAGGTTTGGGGAGATTTATACATAGAGGAGAGAAGAGTGCTCAGGATCAAGTCCTAAGTCATCCCAACATTGGGAAACTTGGCAGAGGTCATGGAGCTAGCAAAAAAGGATTAATGAGAAGGAGCAACCTGAGAGACAGGAGGAAAGATTATAAGAGATTATGAATTTAAGAAAAGATATTCAAGAATTAGAAAGGTAATTCTGTGAAATGCTATGAAGATGTTAAACTTGAAAAGAATAAAAAAGTGACATTAGATTTGGCCAACTGGAGGTGACTGATGACCTTGAGAATAGCAGTTTCTAAAGAGTGGTGGAAAAGAGACAACCAACTGAAGGTTGATGAGAAGAGAATAAGAGATCATTATATTACTTTACCTCCCAGGGCCACGAGGTACAGTAAATGAAACCATGGATGCAGACCATAGGGCCAAGCACATAATACAGACATCAAAATTAGCTATTTTTATTCCCATATCACTGTTAGTATTATAATTCCTGATGTGATGCAGCATGCAGAACTGAAGTTGCATGTGGTTACCATCAGTAGCATATTATTACTTTCACAGCTCCAAGCCAGCCTCCGCGGATCATCAGTTCCATAAGGTCTGGTTCACGCTACATAATCACCTGGGATCATGTGGTTGCACTGTCAAATGAATCTACAGTGACGGGATATAAGGTATACGAAAGATTACTAGATTACTTCCTACACAAGCTTCGTTCTTACAAAGAGTGATTGGTATTTGTTTTTTTTATTGTTGTTTTGTCAAAACCCATCCAGCTCTTATTCTAGTTGAGTAGTGGAATCAGATGACATAGTGCTATGAAAAATTTTGAAAGGAGAAAAGATCTTCAGTGAATTCCAGGAAAATACAATGTCAAGTGAACAAGATAGAATAACTACTTTAATAAATAGAATTGCTAGAATAATTAGTGTTTAAGGAAGAGAGAAAGAATCGATTTTTGCTTAGCAGTGATTAAGATAGTGTTGCCAAGCACATAGTGAATTCTTTCATGTATTGAGGCACCCTCCGTAACAGAACAAAAATGGGAAAAAAAGATTATTTCTATAAATTCTTTATATCACTATCACATTTTTCAGTGGATAACAAATTTTAGTAATAGTGTGAAGAATTCTAATTTTGAGACAATTTTTAGACTATTTCAATATATTGAAAGAGCCCTCATTCCTTACCTTTTTCATTAAAAAATACATTTTTAATCTCTATTTTAGATAGTTTCAAAAAATGAAATTCAGATGCTTAGCCTAAAATAAATAAAATCTATGTGATTTAAAAATAATATAGATTTTTTCCAGCTAGTTTACACATAGCTTCCTAATATTTTTTTAATTATTATAAGTATAAGCATCTTTATTCAAATTTAGTATTAGGGAATTGGTTCACTATTACCCATTTATTAAATAGTCATATTCTGAAACTTTTAAAGGTACTCTATAGACCTGATGGCCAGCATGATGGCAAGCTGTATTCAACTCATAAACACTCCATAGAAGTCCCAATCCCCAGGGATGGAGAATATGTTGTAGAGGTTCGTGCACACAGTGATGGAGGAGATGGAGTGGTGTCTCAAGTCAAAATTTCAGGTAAGCACATTTTAATTAAGTACTCATAAGTTTCTAGGCCCATAATGGTTCCCAAGTACAAATGTGGGACTGATATTCCCACTAATATCAGTATTATTTGTAAGTAGATTTGAAATGTTAAAGAGGCCCTGAAACTTAGTATTTGTCCACTTATGTGTCACAAAAGTACATTACCAATATATCAGATACTTACTGATTATCTGAGCATCAAAACACAATGGTATTTATTAAAATAATAAATAATAATATCCAAACATACAAATAATATTATCCAAAGATAATAATATCCAAATTTTTCTAATATTAAAAGAAAATTCATTGGACTACTATTAATGTTTTCCTAAACACTCTTTCCTTACCTTACACATATTAGCATAATAATAAGAAAGATAGTAGATGACAATTCCTTCCTTTACCAATATATCTATTTGTCTCAGTATAGCTATTCCTTTTCTGAAAATTCTATTTTCACAGCATTGATTAATTCAAAATAGATATGTAAGGCAGTGACTTTTATTCTCTATTTGGATTTGTAAAACTCTACTAATTTTTAAAATTTTGTTGCTTTCCTCTCACTCTGTACACATGGTTTAGTTTATACTGGATTAAAATCAATGTTATTTTGAGAATTTTATGAGGATATGAAATTCTAGAAGATGCTAAATCAAAGATGAAGTAATTGATTTAGAGGAAATTTTGATGATATATAGTTAAATAGATGAATATGCTATACATTAACCTAATAAAAAGTCCTTTAAAACAATGCCAGCATTTTTTGTCCAAACATAACTATACAAAGAAACTGTTGAATTAACATGAAATGTCAGATGTTAGGTAAATAGTATAATTCGAGACTTTAAAAAAATGTTTGGATTTATTTGCAAATTATTTAAATTATTTGCAATGAGAAAAGCATAAAAATACGAATGGAAATTTTACATTTTCATATGAATTTAAATTATTTACATTAAAAATAATATTAGCTTAGACATTGTTATTATGTCTTTTTAAAAATTTAGAAATTTTAAAAAAATGAAAGGAAAATAAAATAAATAGTCATATTCCAAACCCTCTAACTGCTTAACTAATGTTCAGTGGAATTTGCTTTATGTTACCCTATAGACATTTGTAATTTCATGTGTGGGCTTTTATTGAATATATCCTGTCATATCCAATTTTTATCAATTATGCTTCATGAACATGGAAAAATTGATGAGTTTTATTTAAAATCTCTGTAACTCAAACAGTAAAGGATCTGCCTTCAATGCAGTAGACCCAGGTTCCATCCCTGGGTCTGGAAGGTCTTCTAGAGAAGGGAATGGCAATCCAGTCGAGTATTCTTGCCTGGAGAGTCCCAGGGACAGAAGAGCCTTGTGGGCTACAGTCTGTGATGTCACAAAGAGTTGGGCATGACTAAGCAACTAACATTGCGACTAGTATTCTCTCAAGCAAATGTGCAAAATTATCTACCCATTTCAGTTTTTTCTATCATAAATAATACTATTTTCACCGCATTTTTATAAATCTTTCCACAGGTTAAATTTAAATAATCTTCCCGAAGGTTAAATTCAAACAATGAGTTAAAGAGTTTTACTTCTATATTTCAAATTTTCTTTGAAAATATGCATCAGCTGTGTTCCTATTACCATTGTGTCTGAGTGCATTTTCTACTGCACCACTCCAACATTAGTCTCTATCTTTTAGCGAAGTCGCTCAGTCGTGTCCGACTCTTTGCGACCCCATGGACTGTAGCCTACCAGGCTCCTCCCTCCATGGGATTCTCCAGGCGGGAGTGCTGGAGTGGGTTGCCATTTCTATCTTTTAAGTCATCACTATTTTGATAGGAGAACACAGCATCTTTGTATTTTTGAAACTTTTTCTAAATTTTGAATTTGGATAGCACACAGATTCAATAGTTTTACACTTAGAAGGGCTGTTTCACAAAAGGAAATTATTTTGAAAGTGATAAAATGCAAAACATCCTGAGTAAGTTACTTTTGAAAACTGACCTTCCCTCTCTAGAAGTCAGACAGTGGCATGCTGTTGTTCTCTTCATTTACCCTTGATGTGTTCCTAATGTGAAGCAAACGGTAGTTTCCGGGATGTAAACTACAGGTTTGTAGCCGTGGCAAAGGCCGTGGCAGAGACAGCAGCATCTGTAGGCTGTACCAGTGATCTGGTCAGTGTTAAACCACTGACCCTCTGAAGGAGGGAGGCCGCCCTGGTATATAGTGTTTGCCAATTTTTATGATGTAAATATTTTCATCATGTCTGATTTCAAGCTTGCTGCATGATGTCCCTAAACATGGAGCTGGAAGGAGGAGCTCAGGAGCACAAGTTTCCGTAGTGGCTCAGTGGTAAAGAATCTCCCTACAATATAGGAGATGTGGGTTCAGTCTCTGGGTGGAAAAGATCCCCTGGGAAAGGAAATGGCAACCTACTCCAGTCTTCTTGCCTGGGAAATCCCATGGACAGAGGAGCCTGGTGGGCTACAGTCAATGGGGTCACAAAGAGTTGGACACTTGGCGACTAAACAACAAGCTCAGGAGCACACGGTGATAGGATTGTCACCATCCACACGCAATAGGCATAACCTCATGAGCACTGATGAAGATGAACTGCAGTAAAGTGATGAAAGTGAAAAAGTGTAATCCACACTGCTGGCAGATTCTTTACCAACTGAGCCACCAGGGAAGCCCAAGAACACTGGAGTCAGTAGCCTATCCCTTCTCCAGGGGNCCACTCCAGTCTTCTTGCCCGGGAAATCCCATGGACAGAGGAGCTTGGTGGGCTACGGTAAATGGGGTCACAAAGAGTTGGACACTTGGCGACTGAACAAGCAGCTCAGGAGCACACGGTGATAGGATTGTCACCATCCACACGCAATAGGCGTAACCTCATGAGCACTGATGAAGATGAACTGCAGGAAAGTGATGAAAGTGGAAGTGTAATCCACACTGCTGGCAGATTCTTTACCAACTGAACCACCAGGGAAGCCCGAGAACACTGGAGTCAGTAGCCTATCCCTTCTCCAGGGGATCTTCCCCACCCAAGAATCGAACCGAGGTCTCCTACATTGCAGGCAGATTCTTTGCCATCTGAGCTACCAGGGAAGCCTAGGGAAGGGATTCCCTCCTACCTCAGTTGGTATAGAATCTGCCTGCAATGCCCGAGACCCGGGTTCAATTCCTGGTTTGGGAAGATCCTCTGGCAAAAGAAGTAGCAACCCACTCCAGTATTCTTGCTGGGCAATCCATCCGACAGAAGAGCCTGGTAGGCTACAGCCCATGGGGTTGCAAGAGTCGAACAGGACTTAGTGATTAAAACCAACCAAAGTGATGAAGCTGAGTATTCACTATCTTTGTTCTAATTTTTTTCAATTAACTAATAAGTTTACATAGTTTCAATTTTAAGAACAGCATTTTAAACAACCCACTCACAAATTTCCTTAAAATGTAACAGTCACCTTTTGTCAGGTAGTATGAACCAGCTGCAGCACACCAAGTTTATAGTCTGATTTCAGGGTGTAAATGGCCCATGTACAGAAGACACAGACTATGATTTTTTAGAAACTTGAAATATACTCAGAAGAGTTTCCTTATATTGCTAAATAATAGAAAATGTTTTTAATAATGCAGAATTTCTGTTATTTATCTCTTAATTTGGTCAGAACTGTACCAAAAAACCCTCCAAAACCTACAGAATTCATATTAAGAAATATCAGATATTTTATGAACATACATACCATTCTAGAATTTTATCATGTATTACTTTCAAATTATTTGTAATGGGAAAAGCATATGAATACATATGAAAATGTTAGACTTTTCATTAAGTTTAAAAAACTCCCAGTGCTTTCCTATGTTTCAGTTTTTGTGCCTAAAATATGTCGCTATCAATGTAATATATTGCTACATTTTCATGTCTATATGCATCATGCTGTTCAATCATTTTCTCATTCAAAAAATATACATTAAATGCCTAAAATACTTCAGGCATAATTCACATACTTAAAATGTTCTACCATTTATATATTTCCACATGCTTTGGAGTCTACATCACAATCATCCCCCTCTGGCTCTACTATAATTCTAAAATTTCTCTTGGTTTCCAATTCTGGCTTCCTATATGTAGTCCATTCTCTGTATAACAGCCAGACTGATCCTTACAAACATAAGTCAAATCATATAGCTTTCCTCTTAGAAAAACATCCCATAGAATAAAATCAAAATCCCTCACCACTCGCCTGTATAATCTGATCCACCCAAACACTCTTCCCTCAATTGATTTCACCTGTGCTCCTTTAACCTCTTTTTGCTTCTTGAACATACCAGCATCATTCAACCTTTAAACATTATTCACCCTTTAAGCCTCTGTACTTGTTCTTGCCGCTGTTTGGATTCTGTGGATTTTGGCACTGCTGGTTATTTCTCTCATTTTTGTTTCTGCTCAGATGTCACCTTCTCAAGGAAGAATTATTATATGTCCATCAATGTAACATAGCCCCCTACTCTAGAGCTTTTCATATCACATCATTTTTTCAATTTATTCATATTTATAGCTATTAGAATTATTTATTAATTTATAGTTTTTATTGTCTATAACCTTACTTGTATCTAAGCTCTATGGGAGCAAGTTCTTGCCTGCCTTGTTCAATCCTTAGAACTCAAGGGACATATCTGGCACGTGACAGGGTATTAACAAATAATTGTTTAATTAATTCATGGTTTCTGCATAGAGAAAGATTTAGTTATAAGAATAACTGGGGCAACTTAAACTGTAATTTAGATGTCTAGAATGTTGATATGCTATCCTATTGGGCACCTGATTTATGCCTTGCGAATCTACAGATTTGATTCTAACAATGATTAAAACTTTGTAATAGAGATATTCTAGAAAATTTATTAGATTTGGTAATCTGTAACTCCACTTATCTCTGACCTGAACACTGTCATGGGCTGTCTTAATAAATTATTCCCTGTCAGATTGCTTATAGTTCACATAGAGGCAAACATAACACTGCAAATATTTCATCACAAGCATAATAAGTCTGATATGTTCTATATTGTCTTTTAAGAATCCTTTGTTTTTATAGATCACTGTGAATGAAATTAAGAATCAAGTGAAATTTAACTATAAATTTTACTACAAAGTAATTTATCTTAATGGCAACCCACTCCAGTATTCTTGCCTGGAAAATCCCGTGGATGGAGGATCCTGGTAGGCTACAGTCCATGGGGTCACAAAGAGTTGGGCATGACTGAGTGACTTCACTTCACTTCACTTCTTCATGAAATATACATTTACAAAATTTCAGAATATAAATTGACAATACATATCCACAGAGAAGCAGTATTTCATTATGATGTGTCAATGTGCATATTTTGAACTTTTATTTTTCTTTTAGTTTTAAACACACTAAAGGCATCTTAGCCAAAACTTTCAGGGACATTTTAGAGTTTGGACTACTTAAAATCAAAAAAAGTAGTTATTTGAACCTTTTACAGTGGTAGTAATATGACCAGATATTTGCACTTGAAAATTTACTTTTTTGTTTGTGGAAAATATATACAGTAGGAGAGTAAGATATAAGGAGATTAATTACAAGGTTATTATCATAGAATGATTAATATGATGGTGGTCTGGATTGGAAAGAAGACAGTGGTAAAATCTAGGGTAGTTTCTAAAAGAACAAGACATCTTTTCTGCTTGATTTAAAGTTACTATGTATTTATTGTGTTGACTTTATGTATTCTAATAAATCTGCAATTTATCCTGATGTTACCATAGATGATGTGATCTAAACATTTAACCTACTATTTTTGGTAACTTCAAGCTATTAAGTTAAACTACATAACCAAAGCCACTGACTTCAACATTGATGAAAAACACATTTTGTTTTTTCAGTTTGTTCTCTTCCCCGTAGCAGAAGTTAAAGAGCTAGGAAACCATTCTCTAGTGAAACATTTAGTCAGATGTCTGACTATGTTACTTACATGCTCCCTTCTCCACTGTCTATGTTTAATTCCTACTTTATGAAATTAAAATTGTCATTGACATCAGCAATTGTGCAAATACCTTGGTAAGCATTTTCAAAACCAAAAATAGTCTGAGCGTCTAATTTTATACAATAGCCTGTATATACTTGGTGGTCTAAGGCTTGCTTTAACCTGTCTTATTAAATGACAGGGTGCCATATACTTAAGTGATCTCCATATCTGTAACCTTGTAAATGTTCTGTATCTTTGGAAAATAAATTTCAATAAATAAATTAGCTACTAGCCTAAAATTTTGAAATGGTATATCACAGTAAAGTTATAGTTGAATGCCAATTTACAGGTTCATCATCATAAATTTAAAGTTTTATATTTGTGACTATGAGACAATCAAATATTGTCATTCAAGAAATGCTATCACTCAAACCATTTTGAAGTAATCAAATACAACATTGTAAATCAATTTATAAAAATAAGAATGCTAGTAGATATCAGGAAAATAAAGCACTAAGCCAAATAATAATGTTTATCTAGATATATATTTATTAACGCCTGCAAGAAAAAAATAACAAGCTAATATAGAGAATAAAAGAAGTAAAACTGATTTAAATAAGATGAGCAGGTTAAGTCTCCTTTAAATAGGAGATGTTTCGGCTGAATCCTAAAAAGGAACTAGACAGACCACACAAATGAGGCTAAGAGTCACAGGGACAGGGAAGGAGCAAGACATGTTCAAGAAGCTGAAAAACCAGTGTGACTATTACATAGAGGAAGGGGATGAACTGGAGATATTAGGAGGGGCAAAGCCATAAACGACCATGATTCCATCTCAGACTCATACTCTTCTCTCATTCTAATTCTCTTCCTCTTCCTATCTTTAAAGGTTTTTGTCAGAAGTTTGTACTTTATTTTATGTTCAGTGGGAAAATATTGATGAGCCTTTATAAGATGAGTGATGCAATCTGATTTAAGATCATATTTGCTATAGGGCTGAAAACAGTTAAAGTGGAACAAAAGAGGAATTGGTGGGGCTGGTGAGAAAATAGCAAGTTTGAAATCCAATCATTACAAGTAGATTCTCCTTCAGAAAGAACTGATATATAGGATAGTTTAATTTTTTTATTGCTCTGAGATGTAAAGCAAATTGCAAGACATTTTCTAGGATAAATGACTAAAGAAGATATTATATACAATTCAGAGGATGAAGTGTACATTTTAGAATGTTTTTAATAAAAATTTTCAGGTGGAATATTAAAGTTAGATATATTAATAAAAATATAAAGAATTCATAAGCTTGCTGGAAGAAAATGTCCATCTCATCTTGTTCAGCTCCTTCCCAAGGTTTGGAATTCCCTGCAGGACATTGATGGTTTATGCTCTCTCAGCAACAGCTGAAACATTGTTAGTGATGGGGAGGAAATTCACCCATTTTACAAGCAGTCTTGTAATTATCAAAAGTTTTAATCAACAGATTATAAATGTCAATCAGTTCTGTAATGATTGAATTAGTTTCCCAAAAAATTAAGCTCACAGGATCAAACTATATATTTCTACAAAATTGTTTCTTTTCTCTTCTGAAAGTGAAAGGTGGTGCAGATTTAGGGGAAAAAATAAAAACATCTCTGGATATTTTAATCAAGTATTTAATTAGAGTCTTAGAAAACAAAACCTTTTATAAAAACTGTGATAATGAATATCTCTGGCTTTAAGAAAAGTAGCTAAGAGGAGCCCAATTGGTGGTCATGTTCAGTTCAGTTTAATCACTCAGTCACGTCAAACTCTTTGCTATCCCATGGACTGCAGCACGCCAGGCTTCCCTGTCCAACACTGACATCCAGAGCTTGCTCAAACTCATGTCCATCAAGTCCATCCAACCACTTCATCCTCTGTCGTCCCCTTCTCATGCCTTCAGTCTTTCCCAGCATGAGGATCTTTTCCAATGAGTCAGTTTCTTTGCATCAGGTGACCAAAGTATTAGAGTTTCAACTTAAGCATCAGCCCTTCCAATGAATATACAGGACTGATCTCCTTTAGGATTGACTGGTTGGGTCTCCTTGCAGTCCAAGGGACTCTCAAGAGTCTTCTCCAACACCACAGTCCAAAAGCATCAATTCTTTGCACTCAGCTTTCTTTATGGTCCAACTCTCACATCCATACATGAAAACTGGAAAAACCACAGCTTTGACTAAATGGACCTTTGTTGGCAAAGTAATGTCTCTGCTTTTTAATATGCTGTTTAGGTTCTTCACAGCTTTTCTTCCAAAGAACAAGAGTCTTTTAATTTCATGGCTGCAGTTATCATCGGCAGTGATTTTGGAGCCCAAGAAAATAAAGTCTGTCACTGTTTTCATTGTTTCCCTTCTATTTGCCATGAACTGAAGGGACTCAATGCCATGATCTTAGTTTTCTGAATATTGAATTTTAAGCCAAATTTTTCACTCTCCTCTTTCACACTCATCAAGAGGCTGTTTAGTTTCTGTTCACTTTCTGCCATAAGCATGGTGTCATCTGCATATTTGAGGTTATTGATATTTCTCCTGGCAGTCTTGATTCCAGCTTGTACTTCATCCAGTCTGGCATTTCACATGATGTACTATGCATATACATTAAATAAGCAGGGTAACAAAATACAGCCTTGCCGTTCTCCTTTCCCAATTTGAAACAAGTCCATTGTTCCATATCTGATTCTAACTGTTGCTTCTTGACCTGCATACAGGCTTCTTAGGAGGCAGGTAAAGTGGTTTGGTATTCCCGTCTCTTTAAGAATTTTCCACAATTTGTTGTGATCCTCACAGTCAAAGGCTTAGCGTAGTTGATAAAGCAGAAGTAGATGTTTTTCTGGAACTCTCTTGCTTTTTCGATGACCCAACGGATGTTGGCATTTTGATCTTTGGTTCCTCTGTCTTTTCTAAATCCATCTTGAACATCTGGAAATTCTTGATTCATGTACTGTTGAAGCTTACCTAGGAGAATTTTGAGCAGTACTTTGCTAGCATGTGACATGAGTGTAATTGTGTGGTAGTTTGAGCATTCTTTGGCACTGCCTTTCTTTGGGATTGAAATGAAAACTGACCTTTTTGAATCTTATGGCCACTGCTGAGTTTTCCAAATTTGCTTGCATATTGAGTGCAGCACTTTGAAGCATCATCTTTTTTGATTTGAAATAGCTCAGTTGGAATTCCATCACCTCCACTAGCTTTGTTCATAGTAATACTTCCTAAAGGCCACTTGACATCACATCTCTGAATGTCTGGCTCTAGTTGAGTGACCACACCATCATGGTTATCCCAGTCTTTATGTTAAATGTGGTTTTTTGGAAATGTTAAATTAAATTTAAAAAAGAAAATAAATATGTTTTAATTTTAAAACGCTTTCATGGTATAGAAATTCATATTATTGAATCCATTAAAACTACAGGATAAGAAAACCTACAGATATTGAAGCTATATCTGAAAATATCTAAAAGGGAGATTTACTCAAGATATGGAAAATAATGATTAATATCACTTGATCACTAAGATTCAGAAATAACAATATGGCTACCATATTAAGTCACTCCCATATTTTGTTTTTCAGTATTATGATAATATCATAGTGGAAATAATTGTATACAGACCCCTTTTAATTTTTTTAATTTCCATGTGTTTCTTATAAAAGATTCCCAGAAGTGGAAATACAGGAATAAAGGGGAGGATCTTTCAAAGACATGGTAGCCCCTGCTTGACAATTGTCATATTGCTACCCAAATAGTAATGCCCACATTTCATTAAAGAAGTTTCATTTCTTCATTAAAGAAGTTTTTTCATATAAATTTATTTATTTTAATTTTCTGACTAGCATTTTGCTATTCAAAAATTTTATAAATTAAGCAAAGTTATTTCATAATTTTTATTATTTGCTACATAGATGATTAATATGTTTAATAGCTGCTTATCATATCAGTTCTTCTTAATTCCTATTGTTTCATTTACTATTAATAACTTTCTTTAAATTTTTATAACCAGTTTATTGAGATTTTAAACATTTTCATGCCATATTTGTAGCAAATATTTTTCAAGTTCAGTCACTCAGTCGTGTCTGACTCTTTGCAACCCCGTGGACTGCAGCACGCCAGGCTTCTCTGTCCAACACCAACATCCAGAGCTTGCTCAAACTCATGTCCATCGAGTTGGTGATGCCGTCCAACCATCTTATCCTCTGCTGTCCCCTTCTTTTCATGCCTTCAATCTTTCCCAGCATCAGGGTCTTTTCCAATGAGTTAGTTTTTCACATCAGGTGACCAAAGTATTGGAGTTTCAGCTTCAACATCAGTCCTTCCAATGAATATTCAGGACTGATTTCCTTTAGGATGGACTGATTGGATCTCCTTGCAGTCCAAGGGACTCTCAAGAGTCTTCTCCAACACCACATTTCAAAAGCATCAATTATTTGGTGCTCAGCTTTCTTTACAGTCCAACTCTCATATCTATACATGACTACTGGAAAAACCTTTGACTAGACGGACCTTTGTATTTAAATATTATTGACACTAGATTGGTTTTTAGTTTTAAACAAAATAATTAATTTCTATTATAAAAATTCTCAAATATTTAGTGCACATGAACAAGAAGTAATAGAATAATATATGTAGGTCTGTTTATGTGAAATTCAATTTTTAAAAAGGTATATATGCAAAACTTCCCCCAAAAGAGATTGTTTAGCACAAAATTCAGCAGAGTGCTCCACAGGGCAATCAAGAAGAGGTTTAGAGAATGGTGACAGTGCTATTTATTTGCCTGCTGATAGGTATACAGACTTTTTTTTTTGCTTTTTCTAAACAGCATTTTTTAAAATATTAATTTACATAATTTATTTCAGAGTTGTAAAAGTAAAAAGAGTTTTGGCACAGTTGAAGATTATTGAATTTGGTATTTTATAGGTCTGTATTAGTTAACTGACTTCCCTTGTGGCTCAGACGGTAAAGCCTCTGTCTACAATGCAGGAGACCCCGGTTCGAGCCCTGGGTTGGGAAGATCCCCTGGAGAAGGAAATGGCAATCCACTCCCAATACTATTGCCTGGAAAAAATCCCATGGACAGAGGAGCCTGGCAGGCTGCAGTCTATGGGGTCGCAAAGAGTCAGACACGACTGAGCGACTTCACTTCACTTTATTAGTTAATTAGGGCTGCCATAACAAAGTACCACAGACTGAGTGACTTAAACAACACAGATGTATTTTCTTTCAACTCTGGATACTAGAAGTCTGAGGTGAAAGTGTTGACAGGTCTGACTTCTTTGGAGTCCTCTCTCTTTGGCTTGTAGATGGCCATCTTCTTCCCTGTCTTCATGGGTCTTCCCTCTGTATATATCTGTGTCTTAAATTCCCTTTCTTATAATAATACCAATTATATTAGACAAGACCCCACCCTCATAACATAACCCTATTTTAACTTAATTTCCTCTTTAAGAACTCCATCTCCAAATATAGTCATATTCTTAGGTACTAGGGATTAAGGCTTCAGCGTATGAATTTTTAGTGGTAAAATCCAGTCCTTAAAAAAATCACTGGAATTTCAAGAGGAAAGCTTCCATAAGATAGCATGGGTGAAAGTGTTATTTCTCTAAGCAATCTACACGAACTTATATCCTAAAGAAAGGTGGCAAAAGCAGAAGCAAGTGGATAAGATGGAAGAGGGTTAGGGCCTATGTTTGCTTATTTATTTATAATCCCAAACTCCCAGTCTACAACCTCCATTCTCCCCTAATAACTGCAAGTTTATTCTCAGTCTGTGAGTCTGTTTCTGTTTTGTAAATAATTTTATTGATAATATTTTTCTTAAGATTCTGCATATAAATGATATCGTCTGATATTTGTTTTTCTCTGTCTGACTTGCTTCACTTAGTGCAGTAATCTCTGGTCTATCCATGTTGCTGCAAATAGGCCCTATGCCATTCTTTTTAATGTCTGAGTAATATTCCACTGTATGTGTGTACCACATATTCTTTAGCCATCCATCTACTGATGGACATTTAGATTGCTTCTGTGTCTTGGGTATTGTAAACAGTGCTGCAGTGAACATGGTGGTACACGTATTCTTTTTCAATAAGCATGGCAGGAAAAGCCTACTCTGATAGGGTAACAGTGGAAAAAATAATCAAATGAAGTGAGGAAATGATCCATGCAATTAATGGGCTTGGATAGGATAACAGTGAAAAAAATAATAAAAAGAAGTTAGGAAATGGCCCATGCAATTAATGATCCAGGCAGGAAAAGTATTTCTACAGTAACAATAAAAAGCCTNGGATCTCCTTGCAGTCCAAGGGACTCTCAAGAGTCTTCTCCAACACCACATTTCAAAAGCATCAATTATTTGGTGCTCAGCTTTCTTTACAGTCCAACTCTCATATCTATACATGACTACTGGAAAAACCTTTGACTAGACGGACCTTTGTATTTAAATATTATTGACACTAGATTGGTTTTTAGTTTTAAACAAAATAATTAATTTCTATTATAAAAATTCTCAAATATTTAGTGCACATGAACAAGAAGTAATAGAATAATATATGTAGGTCTGTTTATGTGAAATTCAATTTTTAAAAAGGTATATATGCAAAACTTCCCCCAAAAGAGATTGTTTAGCACAAAATTCAGCAGAGTGCTCCACAGGGCAATCAAGAAGAGGTTTAGAGAATGGTGACAGTGCTATTTATTTGCCTGCTGATAGGTATACAGACTTTTTTTTTTGCTTTTTCTAAACAGCATTTTTTAAAATATTAATTTACATAATTTATTTCAGAGTTGTAAAAGTAAAAAGAGTTTTGGCACAGTTAAAGATTATTGAATTTGGTATTTTATAGGTCTGTATTAGTTAACTGACTTCCCTTGTGGCTCAGACGGTAAAGCCTCTGTCTACAATGCAGGAGACCCCGGTTCGAGCCCTGGGTTGGGAAGATCCCCTGGAGAAGGAAATGGCAATCCACTCCCAATACTATTGCCTGGAAAAAATCCCATGGACAGAGGAGCCTGGCAGGCTGCAGTCTATGGGGTCGCAAAGAGTCGGACACGACTGAGCGACTTCACTTCACTTTATTAGTTAATTAGGGCTGCCATAACAAAGTACCACAGACTGAGTGACTTAAACAACACAGATGTATTTTCTTTCAACTCTGGATACTAGAAGTCTGAGGTGAAAGTGTTGACAGGTCTGACTTCTTTGGAGTCCTCTCTCTTTGGCTTGTAGATGGCCATCTTCTTCCCTGTCTTCATGGGTCTTCCCTCTGTATATATCTGTGTCTTAAATTCCCTTTCTTATAATAATACCAATTATATTAGACAAGACCCCACCCTCATAACATAACCCTATTTTAACTTAATTTCCTCTTTAAGAACTCCATCTCCAAATATAGTCATATTCTTAGGTACTAGGGATTAAGGCTTCAGCGTATGAATTTTTAGTGGTAAAATCCAGTCCTTAAAAAAATCACTGGAATTTCAAGAGGAAAGCTTCCATAAGATAGCATGGGTGAAAGTGTTATTTCTCTAAGCAATCTACACGAACTTATATCCTAAAGAAAGGTGGCAAAAGCAGAAGCAAGTGGATAAGATGGAAGAGGGTTAGGGCCTATGTTTGCTTATTTATTTATAATCCCAAACTCCCAGTCTACAACCTCCATTCTCCCCTAATAACTGCAAGTTTATTCTCAGTCTGTGAGTCTGTTTCTGTTTTGTAAATAATTTTATTGATAATATTTTTCTTAAGATTCTGCATATAAATGATATCGTCTGATATTTGTTTTTCTCTGTCTGACTTGCTTCACTTAGTGCAGTAATCTCTGGTCTATCCATGTTGCTGCAAATAGGCCCTATGCCATTCTTTTTAATGTCTGAGTAATATTCCACTGTATGTGTGTACCACATATTCTTTAGCCATCCATCTACTGATGGACATTTAGATTGCTTCTGTGTCTTGGGTATTGTAAACAGTGCTGCAGTGAACATGGTGGTACACGTATTCTTTTTCAATAAGCATGGCAGGAAAAGCCTACTCTGATAGGGTAACAGTGGAAAAAATAATCAAATGAAGTGAGGAAATGATCCATGCAATTAATGGGCTTGGATAGGATAACAGTGAAAAAAATAATAAAAAGAAGTTAGGAAATGGCCCATGCAATTAATGATCCAGGCAGGAAAAGTATTTCTACAGTAACAATAAAAAGCCTCAAGCAAGAAGGTATACTTGATAGCTCAAGGACAAGCAAGATCACATGCCTGGGGCTGAGCAAGCTATGGGGCGAGTGGACACAGCAAGTCTGAAGAGTTAGATAGGACCCGAATCATAACTAGATTTATGAATCTTGGTTGAGGACTTTGGAATTTACTCTAAATGTGAGAAGAAACCATTGAAGCATTTTAAGATGTGGACTGACATGATTAGATTTATATTTTACAAGTTGTATTTTTTCAATTCTTTGGAAAGAGGTAGAAATTTTGTGAATTGTGGAGGAAATCTCTGTCAATATCAGGAAATAAGGAGGGCAGGAAATAGCAGCCTAAAGGTGAGAGTCGAAGAAAGAGATGATGTCAGCTTTGACTCTGTGTGTGTGTGTGTGTGTGTGTGCGCGCGCGCGCACGTGCACATGTGTGTGTGTGTTAGTCCCTCTGTCATGTCCAACTCTTTGTGACCCCATGGACTGTAGCTTGCCAGGCTCCTCTGTCCAAGGAGTTTCCCAGGCAAGAATACTGGAGTGGATTGCCATTTGCTTCTCCAGAGGATCTTCCCAACCCAAGGATTGAACCTGGGTCTCCTGCATTGCAGATGGTGTCCTTACCATCGGAGCCACACTATTTGACTAAAGTGGTCACAGTGAAACAAGTGAGAAATGGCTATACTCAGGACTTATTTGGAAGAAGACCCAAGAATATTTTCTGATGAGAGAGAGGGTGAAAGAATTGGCATGACTCTTAAGAATTTAGGTTAANTCCTTACCATCGGAGCCACACTATTTGACTAAAGTGGTCACAGTGAAACAAGTGAGAAATGGCTATACTCAGGACTTATTTGGAAGAAGACCCAACAATATTTTCTGATGAGAGAGAGGGTGAAAGAATTGGCATGACTCTTAAGAATTTAGGTTAACCAATGGAATCACCTACTGAAATGGCCAACAGAATATCTACTTCAACACAGCCAATTACTGAAAATAGATAATTGGAGAAAATAATTAGGAGTTCAAATTTTGATATGCTACTTTATGCTATGTCTATTAGACATCCAGGTATATAGATTTTAAAGCAATCATCTAGCCGAACAGAAACTAGCTGAGGCCAGATGACAAAATTGTCAGAAAACTAATCGGCACAACTCTGTAAGTATCTGTAGCCCATACAGCCTGATACAGAAATAGAGATAGCAGAGAGTTGGTGTTTCCCAAAGCTAGTGCACTGCATGGTGATAGGAGATCAAGGGAAACAAGGATGTATTACTTATAGTTAAAGAAGAATTTAAATAGCTGGACAGAGTGTTCATATCTATTAGGATATTTTCAGCTGTCAGAAGCAAACTCTCAACTCAGAATTGCTTGAGAGATAGGTAGGCTTTCCACCTTTGTGACATCAGTGTCTCCAACATATAATCAAGGACCAATCACTCCACTCCCCCAGATTTGTCTTTTTGGGAGGTCTCAGGATTAGGTTCATTCTAAAGCTCATCTAAGGCATCTGTGCGTGCATGATGGCTGCCACAGTGCTAGGAATTGTTTCATACAGACCTGATGACCTCCAATAAAGAAGAGTTCTGTCTCTTTTAAAACTCTGTTTTTAAAATGAAGGCTCTTCCCCCAAAAAACCTCAGAAAACCTTTCCTTATTATCTAGAACTGGGTCACGTATCTACCTTTAAACTAAAAAATGGCATTTGCATGATTGCTCACTGTGATAAAATTTACCACAAATCTGGGGATAAAAAATATCTCCCTTAAGGGGAGAACATCTGAACAAAATATGGAAATGTGTTGACAAGGAAGCAAAGAGAAGAAGATTTCAACTTTAACTTTTAACTTTTCAAAGTTAACTAACAAGGTAAATATACATGGAAATAGGAAAAGGAAGAAGAGGAAAGTAGGTCAAAGAGCAACTTCATAAAAGTGCAGAAGAGAAAGGAAAGTTACCAGGAAGGGTAGAAATTTAGCTTCAAAAGCAGAAAATTTAGGCAAGATCAATTTTTTAATTGAAATAAAAAGGAGACTTAACCAACAAGGATCCTGAGACTTAAACAAGGATTTAGGATGTCAAACAAGTAGCCAAAGAGTATGTCAATAAACTGAGAGAACTCTAATCCAAAGTCAGTAAACACAAGTTTACTCTCAAAATTATATATGTGGCACTACCGCTCTTAAGGATACTGACCTAAATTAAATCCCTTATGATTATACAGTGGAAGTGAGAAATAGATTTAAGGGACTAGATCTGATAGACAGAGTGCCTGACGAACTATGAACAGAGGTTTGTGACATTGTACAAGAGACAGGGATCCAGGACATCCCCATGAAAAAGAAATGCAAAAAAGCAAANAGGGTCTGCCCCTCAGTTCCTGAGGTGCCCTTCCCCTTCTTCCACTTCCTCAGTCCTAACCAAGCCCATCCTTCCCTGCTTTCTGTGATGGGGACCCCTGGAGGGAGGTGTTGGGGCCTGGGCCTCCATTGACTCTGGGGCTGAGGCTTTTGCTTGGCTGGGGGCTCAGCCACTTGTGGGGCTGGGGTCAGGCCTGCAGGGAATGGGAATGGCTCTAGCTGCCTTCAAGAATGGGTGTTCTGCAGCAGGAGCTCCTCTGAGGGTCCCACAAATGGGAGACCTGCAGCCTCCCTCTCTGGAAGAGTGTGGGTTGTCACAAGAAGTCCCTGGTCATCACCGCTGTCTCCCCACGGACTTCTACAGCTCCCAGCCCTGAGCAGGCCTCGGTTTCCCCTTCTGTCCAGTGAAAAGGGGTTGACGTTCCATGGAGACCTAGGATCGGCCACTGGAGGCTCATATCCCGGGCAGCAAGCGGCCCCCCACCATCAACCCAGCTCCGCCCCTGCCTCCCCCACTCCCTCCCTCTAGGGACACATTTGCTGCTGGGAAAGTTAATCCATTACAGTTTAAAGGCTCCGCTCCTCGCTGGCAGTAAATTACCTACTTTGCATTTTGCAGCAACAACTTAACGGTATTAATTTATTGTGCTCTGTCTTTAACAAACATCATTATCATATTGCCAGCCAGGATTATGTAAATGGGAGGGACAAGGGAGAAAGAGGCCAATTCTCGTCCCCAAAGTCACCTTGATTTATTAACTCTGGGGCCCGGCAATTGGCCAGACCCGGGAGGCCCAGGTGAGCAGGGAGGCTAGGAGGACCAGGAAAGTCTGGGAAGAGAGTCTCGGGGCCACTGGGGGCACCCAGGGGAGGTCCCCCAGAGAGGGAGGGACTGGCTGGGGTTAGAGGGATTTGCTTGCCGTGTGACTCTGGACAAGTCTACTCCCTCCCTGGGCCTTGGTTTCCCCATCTGTAAGACGGGGCTTAGATTAAGAGAGGGCGGGAGTTGATACTACATGAATTTGAGATCCAACAACACATTCTGAATGACCCTAAAGATGGTGTGTGTGTGTGTGTGTGTGTGTGTGTGTGTTTGGGGGGGTGGATGGGCTGGATGGGGAAAGGTCAGGGACCACGTGATCCTGGACTGGGGTCCTCCCCCTCCTCCCTGGCTCCTCACCAGGCCAATGATGGATGGATACCTGGTGGAAGGGGAGATGGGTGAGCTGAGGAGAGAGGGATGCGAGGGAGACGCAGCTGGGAAGGGGGAGCCAGGATGCACCAGCTCAGCTGGGGGGCAGCAGCATCGAGCTTTTGGCTTGCCCTCGGGCCTGGGGGCTGGGCTGGTCTGTACTATGGGGGCTCTAGAGGGTTATGTATCGGGTCTCAGCCCTCCTGCCCAGACACCTGAAGTCCCTCCTGAGTTTCCTGGGCTCTGAGCTCCTATGGGATGCTGAAGGTCAGCCCATCTTGGGAGCTGGAGGCAGCTGGGGTCTCCCTCTGCTCACCTCACCTCCCACCCTGGGTGAGCGCCGCCTGATTACACAGCTGGCTGCCCTCGGCCACCCACCGCCCATTCCCCACCACCTGCAGCCGGGCTCTGCCAGGAACACACTTGGGCTGCTTCCAAGCACCCACGGGCTCCAGCCCAGGGCTCTGCCCCAGCCACCATGGCCCTGCCCTGGACCCTACGGAGGCGCCAAGGTGGGGGCTGGAGAGGGGCCAGCAGGAAGAAGGCCACAGCCCGCCTGCTGGGTGCAGGGGCAGGTGGAGAAACAGCAGGGAGGGGGGCGCCCTCCATGAGCTGAGGTCACAGGTCACCCCGTCTTCTCTGTCGATCCCTTGTTTCCACCTCTGTGGCCCCCAGGGGTGAGGGGCCCCCACCCCACTCCAGTGTCTCTGTCTCTTGGTCTCTCCCAACAGGGCTTTCAGAGATGGGAGCTGGGGTGGGGAGGGGGCTGGGGTGAGGAGGGAACTATGAGCCGAGGGAGGGGGATGCAGGGGAGGGAGAAGGCAATTCAATTTCCAGAGTTGGTCCTGTCAATTCAGGTCGTGGTGTGATAAGAAAGTCATTTCTGTGATAGGTTTCTAATCCACGCCCTCCTGCCTCTGCACCGAGGCTCCCTCCCTGCTTGGCCAGAGCCAGAGGCTGGAAGGGACCCCTGTTGCCCAACGGAGAGGGGCTGTACTTGCTGCAAACAAACCAGGCTGAGGAGCCTCCGCATGGCTGGGGTGAACGCCTGGGGAGCCCTTGTGGGCAAAAGAAGCAAACGCAGAAGGCTCCGTGATTCCCAGCCACCCGGGATGAGCAACCCTTCAGCTCCCTAATTCACAAGGGTGTACACAGCTGTGGCATAACTGCTTCTCAACATCAGCCCTTTAGTTAAGGAGGGATCATGCCCATTCTGCAAATGGGGAGACTGAGGCTTGGAGAGATTTGATGAGCTGAACAGTGAGATGGGTAGAGAGAAGTGCAAGTTGAAGTGTGCAGGGTAGGAGTTGAGCTGCTAAGGGGGTGGGGGACATGGGAGAAAGAGAGGGAGCGGGGTGGACAGGGAGTGGGTGCCTGCCCCTCCCTCACCCTAAGCCCCCTTCCAACTCACCTGGACCTGGGCTGGCTAGATAGATGGGGGAGTGGGGGATGTGCCAGGGACATGCCTTCTGTAGCAGCAGGTGCCAACCTCAGACCTTAAAAGGAGCAGCCCAATGGCGCCCAGCCAGCCCCAGGGCAGCTCAGGGCCGTGGGAGTGGCCCCAGGATGGAGTCCTGCTGGCTGGACCGGTAGCCCGCGGGCTGGCTGGAGAACAGGGAGAGATCGGGACAGGGAGGAAGAAGGTTCCCGGAAGTGTGGTGGGGAGGCCACTGCAGCTGGTAGCTGGCAGCGGGAGCCCTGGGTGGGGAGGGCCCCGCCACACCCCTAACCCCTTCCTGAGACACCTACCCGAGTCCTGACACCAAAAACATCTCTCACCTCTCCCAGGGTCCTGTTTGGGGACCCAGTCTCTCCCTGGTTTCCTTTACAGACCCCTGCAAACTTTCTGGGGACCAGGGACAGGGACTTCAGCTGGATTAGGGCTGGGCGGTTGAGCTGGGTCCTCCTCTTCCTTCCCCGACCAGGAGTCAGGGAGGCGTGGGGCTGGGCCAGACCTTCTTGTTGCTGGATTCCTAGTGGCCCCGGGGGAGTGGAGGTAGACGGAGTGTAGCCGGGTGGTCCTCAGTCTGCTGGCTCCCCACTCCTGGCCCCCTCGATCAGCCCCACTCAGGGGTGTAAAGGGAGGAGAAGGGGCAGAGTGTACCTCCTGTTTGCTCCCCCCAGGAGGTTTGCTGGAGAACTGGAGAGGGATACAGAGCAAGGAAGGATCTTTAATCCTGTTTGTCTCCCTCTGCCTGCCCCCCTCCCCCGGCTGACTCCAGAAGGGCTGGGGAGAGGCAGGAGGAGGCGTGGCGATGAAGTTGGGCAGCATCCCTCATCCTCTCTGACCTAACCCTGGCTGGCCCTGAGTTTCACGGGGGTGGGGGATGGGGTGCAGAAACCAGGCTGGGCCCAGCAGGCCGGGGGCGGCTCCCCAGAACAGCTGGGGCTGCGCAGGGCCGGGGGTGGTGGCGGTGAGTGGGACTTGCCTTTGCAGGCAAGCTAATCTCATTTGGCTGCTGCAGCCTGCAGACCGAGGCCTGCATGTTAAGTGGCCAGAGGCAGCAGAGGGACTCAGGACAGGCCGGGGAGAGGGGCCCGGCCACCTGGCACACCCAGGGGGATCCGGAGGGCAGTGCTGTCTTGGATGAGGCGCCATGCTGGGCAGTGGCTGAGGGGCAGTAAGCAGGGCCATGCATCCTACGCTGTCAGAGGCTCCTCACTATAGGGGGGACCTGAGTGAAGATGTTGGGGCATCCGGGTCATCCGGCTCCTCTCTCAGTTCCGTCCTCCCCCCACCTAGCCCTCCTCCTGGCGGTCCCAGGGGGGATTTCGTCAGATCTGTGAGTGTGCACCACCCGGGTAGCAGACATCTGGAGAGCGAGCTGGTCCTGCTTGCCAGGAAACTGGAGGGAGGGACCTGCGGGCAGACGTGGGGGAAAAAAAGGAGAGGGGGGCGCTGGGGAAGCCCGAAAGTGAGGAGGAGTGGGGAGAGGAAGACTGCGGTAGGCGAGAAGCCTTGAACTCAGCGCCCTGCTCAGTCACCCCGCGGCTCTGATCCTCCAGCGGCTTGTTTGGAGGGAGGGCCAGTGAGTCCAGAAAGAACTCTGGCAGCTAAAAGATGACGAGAACTCTGGTGAAATGCTCTGCACTGGTCTTTCGCTCAGATGGGGAGGGATGGAAATGCCAGGGGTGTGGGGGCCTGGGTTGGTGCTAGGCTGGGAGGCCGGGTCTCCTGACTGCAACCCACACTCCGGAGCCTGGTCACCATCCTTTAGGCTACTAGCACCTTCAGGTCCCGAGAGAATCCGGGAGGCACACAGGTAGCCCCAGTCTTTGGGCAGAGATCTGTGGTGTTCTGACTGCATCTTGGCAAGAGACGGAGAGCTGTGGATGAACACCCTGAGGCTCATCATCTGAGAGGCCGGGGGGCCCTTCCAGGAGTGCTCTGAGACTCAGTTTCTCCATGTGGGCCCGAGGGGCTGCTGATGAAGCAAGGCGATGCATGTCCAGTGTCTGGCCCCCATGTCCAGGGTAAAGGAAGCCTTGTTATCACCTTCTGGCATCACAACCAGCATCTGGGAGGCGCCCCTCACAGTACTCAGAGCACTACAATGCCCCACCATGGGAGTCGGATGGGCCATAAGAAAATGGCTCTGGGGCTCCCTGGTGGCTCAGTGGTAAAGAATCTTCCTGCCAGTGCAGGAAACACAGGTTTGATTCCTGATCTGGGAAGATCGCACATGCCACGGAGCAGCTAACCCTTTGTGCCACAACTATTGAGCCTGTGCTCTAGTCCCCGGGAGCTGCAACTACTGAGTCCACGAGCTGCAGCTACTGAAGTCCTCGCATCCTAGAGCCCGTGCTCCACAACCAGAGAAGCTACTGCAACGAGAAGCGTGTGTGCCGCGCCTAGAGAGTAGCCCTCGCAGCAATGAAGATCCGGAACAGCCCAAATAATACAATAATATATATATTTTTTAAGAAAGAAAATGGCTTTGCCCTCCCTTGCTCTGTGGCTGTGGGCAAATATCTTTACCCCCTTGAAGCCCAGATTCTCTATTTGTAAAGAGGGAAAAGATTACTTACCTCACAGAAACGTTGTGCTTAGTTGCTTAGTCGTGTCTGACTCTTTGCGACCCCAAAGACTGTAGCCCTCCAGGCTCTTCTGTCATAGGATTCTCTAAGCAAGAATACTGGAGTGGGTTGCTATGCTCTCCAGGGATCTTCCCAACCCAGGGATTGAACCCAGGTCTCTTGAATTGCAGATGGATTCTTTACCGTCTGAGCCGCCAGGGAAGCCTGAAATGTTGCAAAGAGCTAAATAAGACTATAAAGATAAACATGAATAGGGGACAAATATAAACAGAGACAGTGTCTGGTACGCCAGAGGTGCTTGAAATGTCTGTTCTTTCCTGTAGAAGTTCTGTGTCCAACACTAACTCTCTCGGGGTACATGGAGGTCCAGATGGGGGTAAAGGCTCACTCAGAACCCAGGGCTGGAACAAAGATCTCTGACACCTGTGGGAAGAACATAAGAGACAGAATCTCTGGACTTCAGATCTGCAGCTGTAAGAAGAAAGGGTTGGATTGATCTCTGGTTTCCAGCTTGTCTCTGGGCTCTTAGGGGCCACAGTTGGGGTCGATGTCAAGCTCATAGGTCTCCAGGCTCATCGTTCCTAATTCACCCAGACCACTTCCGTTTCACTCCATGTGGATTAACAGAAGACTCTTTGAAAGAGTTGTAAGGGCTGCTAAGCCCCAAATGTATAAAAGCCTCTGACTTGTTCATCTTCAAAGGTCCTGGCAGCTCAGGCTCTCTGGGACGGACATTTCTCGCCACACCCCTGCCCGGCAAACCCTCCCTATCTCTGCCTGGCTCCAGGTTGGCTCACCTGCAGGGCAGGAGATGAGTGATCCCACCCCGACCCCAGCCGGCTGGAGCCCGGGGCCTTGGACGCCGGCTCCGCTGGCAGTTTAAAGTCCCCCTGGTTGTCTAATTTAATCACAGCTGTGTGCACGGCGACTGTATAAATAATTTTTAGTGCGACATAACCATTATTTCACTAATTGCTTCACGCGCACCCCTGGCCTGTGAGATAAATTAAAGTTTGCTGAGTCAGCACCTCTGGCCAATGCCGCTTTGGGGCTTGGGTAGCTCAGCCCAATACTGGCTGTTCCCATATCAGCTTCTGCTCGCGCCCTAAGGTGCAGCTCTCATGAAGGGGACAAGGGTGGAAGGAGAGAGGAGGAAGGAGGAGAAAAGGGCTAGTAAGGGTTGCCATGTACAGTTGCACAGGTTGTAACCTGTACAAGGATACTTGGCCAAGGAAGCTAGTGGGGGCTAAAATTCAGTCCATGTGATGCTTTATCCATCTGTGTGCCATCATATGGAATTTTGTGGATTCAAGAGAAAGAGGAACTTTCTGTAATCTATGTAAAAGCACTTGCTTAGACTGCTGCTGCTGCTAAGTCGCTTCAGTCGTGTCCAACTCTGTGTGACCCCATAGAAGACAGCCCACCAGACTCCCCCGTCCCTGGGATTCTCTAGGCAAGAATACTGGAGTGGGTTGCCATTTCCTTCTCCAATGCATGAAAGTAAAAACTGAAAGTGAAGTTGCTTGATCGTGTCCGACTCTTAGTGACCCCATGGACTGCAGCCTACCAGGCTCCTCTGTCCATGGGATATTCCAGGCAAGAGTACTGGAGTGGGGTGCCATTGCCTTCTCCGCTTAGACTAGTAGACTCCAATTATACCCACCCAGCAAGTTGTCAGAGCCGCCTCTGTCAGAGGGGAAGCAAAGTAACATATGACCTTAGGACACCTCTCATCTTATCAGTGGAGTAGAGACCTGGGATCAAGATCCAATGCTGAGTGACCTTGGGCAAGTCACTTTCCCTCTTCTGGGTTATAACGTTTCCATAGTTCACCAAGCACTAACCACATCTAAGGCTGGGCTTCAGACCAAGTCACTGGCTCCAGACCCCCCGTGCTCTTTCCTGCTGCCTGCATATTCCCAAATTAGTGGGTATGTCGTGGTTAAGCACGTCTGGTTACCATCAAGTTAAATAGAGTTCTTTTCTGCAGGACTTTTCAGGGACGTGGAGTACGATACAGAGCACGGTGACTTAGAGGGGCTGAGAGATGGGCAGCTTTTCCTGAAGGCCTCTGGCCACGGAACCCTTTATTTGAGGACTCCTGTTGATGCTGAGATCCTGGTGCAAATCTCTGGGCTTGTTAACAAGTGAATTTCAACCCCGAGGGCAGAGAACACTTCCATTCCTGCTCACTGCCCAAGGCAGACACACAAAGCCGCGATTCTGGACTCAGGGTTTCCCCATCTGTCATCCGCGAGCAGACCGGGGTCTTCCCTGGGACTGGTGCAGCCTCAGAAGAGATCTTTGTGTCCTCTGCCATGAGGGTCCAAGTTCCTCTAGGGTGGAAGTCCTGTCTGCTCCTTTATCTTCTGGGCTTAGCTCAGGGACGCTCTGTTGAGCGGATGAATACCTAAGCAGCTGAGCCGAAAAGAGACGCAGGCTGAGATACCTGGCTTCGTGTCCGGCCCGAAGTCTCACCGGCTGTGAGATCTTTGAGCAGATTGTTTCCCTGAGTCCATCGCCACGTGAACTCTTGTGCCCCACTTTGTCAAATAAGGATCAAACTCTCAGTCCTGCTCCTCGTGAAGGGCGGAAGTGAGGCTCCAGGAGGTGAAAGAGTGCTTTAGAAAGTGTGGACCTCTGGACACAAGCAGGGGATTATTCCTCGTTTCTCCTCCTCCTTGCCCAGCACGGGGCTGGGGCTGTGATCACGTATTCACGGGCTCTGCTGAGACATCATTTGTACTCAGCACTCCTCATCGCACTAGGAAGGTTCCAGCCTTGTTTTCTGATGAGAACACTGATGTTCAGTGGATTTGAACCCAGATCTGCCTAACTCCAGAACTTGCTTTTTCTCTCCACCAAGGACTTGTTTCCTCTGGTGCCCGCATCCCATCATTCAACCCCCCATTTGTGGGCTGGATGATAAAGTGGATCGTTCAGGAAGGCGAGCAGTGAGGGACGAGTGTCCACTGTCCGGTCATTTGCTACGTGTTAACAGTGACAGTGGTTTGTTGAGTGTCAGTCACACACCTGGCATGGAGCTGGCTGCTTTAGATCCATCCCTTTCCCCGCTGACTCCTCAATCGTCCCTCCCCATCTTCAAGATGCGGAGACAGAGGTGTAGAACGTTTATGTGACCTGGTCAGCCGCGTGCAATTAAAGAGCAAGAGGCTGAAGGAGGGCTGATTTCAGAAGTTTGTCCTTTCGTGGGATTCCCAAGTTGCTACGAAACCCCTGGTTCCAAATAGCCAGCTGCTGTCTGGGAGGCGTGACCCCCTCAACAACTTGACTCCAAGGTCTGACACACCAGGGCGCCCCCTGAAGAAGCTGCCTTGGGGTCTTCTCCCACCCGTCCAACCTGGCGCCTGCCTCCCCAGCTCTGTGGGCCCAGTCCTGTTGCCTGGTATGGATTTCCTTTTTCTCGTCGGTGCTGGGTCTTGCTTGCGACACGTGGGATCTAATTCCCTGACCAGGGATTGAAACTGGGGCCCTTGAATTAGGAGTGTGGAGTCTTTGCCAATGGACCACCAGGGAAGCGCGCCTGATGCATCTTTATTGCCCAGGAAACATGGAGGAACTGATCACTTTTTCAAAGTTCCTGTTTAACATCCTGGTGGGTGGTGCCAGAGGAGGAGGCAGGGTGGTAGGGCGTGAAGTAGCTGCTGACATTCACCGCTGCTGCCAAGTGGCGGATGCCCGTGCCTCTCTCCCATGCCTTCCTCGGGAAGGTAGCCTGGGCCATCTCTCATCTCCCCAGGCTGCATCCTTCCTTCCAGCGTGAGTCCATCACCGCCGGTCACAGCCATGCCCCTGAGTGTGGTGTTCAAGGTCCCTCGGCTCTGCCTCCAGCATCCCTGTCTCTCTAGCCTCATCCCTTGCTTGTTTTATTTATTTAAAAATACATAGGCATTGATCCCTTATGTGCCTGGCAGTGCTCTAAGTCCTGGAGATACAGCAGTAGAACAGATAAAACCCCTGCCCTCCTGGACGGACCTGACAGTCAGCAAGTTATTAATAAATAAATATGTAGTGTCAGAGAGAGAGAGGGGCTTTCAAGAAAACCAAAATCAAAACAAACCAGACTCCTCTGAGGGAGATACAGACAGAATTCAGGGGGTCAGTGAAATCAAAAGGGGGAAATTTACATTTTTATCTCACTCATTTCATGAAATATAGCATTTCTCCTCGATTATAAATGTGAGCAACACATCGTGTGGTACTGGCAATGCTGTGACTTTGTCACCAGCAGAAATCAGATATTTCCTATCATATTACAGTGGTTGCAGACATTGTAAAGTATCATTGACACTCATCAGCACTTCAAAATTGTGGGAGTTAATAGAGGTGTCACTAGATCTTGTTATCCAGTGTGTTAATAGAGAAGCACCTATAGGGCTGTATCACACATTTGTTTTGTAAATATTTTGAAAACTCTATTTCAGTATGCTAAGTCACTTCGGTTGTGTTTGACTCTGTGACCCTGTGAATGGCAGCCCACCAGGCTCCTCTGTCCATGGGATTCTCCAGGCAAGAATATTGGAGTGGGTTGCCATGCCCTCCTCTAGGGGGTCTCTCCAACCGAGGGGGTAAACCTGCATCTCTTCTGTCTCCTGCATTTGCAGGCTGCTTCTTTACCACTCAGTTCAGTTCAGTTCAGTTCAGCCGCTCAGTCATGTCCAACTCTTTGTGACCCCATGAATCGCAGCACGCCAGGCCTCCCTGTCCATCACCAGCTCCCGGAGTTCATTCAGANCAAACTTAATTCTTAAACCTTCCTACTCTGCCTCTGGAATTATTGGCAGTCATTGGTAGTATCCTATAATGTCTGTTTCTTCACTGACTGTTTTCTTCACCTTCTTTCTTTATCAGAAACCCCATCCCTTGCTCCCAATGATGTTTCTCCTCCTATAGTCTATTCACATGCCTTGAACACTGGACCCCATGCAGGATAGGTGCTCTTCCTTTCTGTTGTTGCTTCCACTGTACTCTCCTTTCTTGCCCCAAGTTCCCTGCTTAGAGCCTCATGTCATCTGCCTCTCTGACTCATTTTATCTTCCTGAGGTTTGCTATGAGTTCCTTGAAGATCTTGATGCCCAGATCAGTCACTGTTTCCAACACTACTTCTCTCCTATCTTCTGATGATTTCCATATACATGTCAATGATCCTTACATTACCTTGTCCTCTCAATTCTTTGAAACACTTCCTCCAGTTTATGTTGTCCTTCCCATGGTTCCACTTTTACTCGATTGTTTTTGCTTCCTTAATTTCAAATATTCTCATCTCTCTCCTCCACCCGTCTTTCTTTTCACTTCTTCTAGTACTCAGATTTCTGAAAATTCTTGACCCACCGGAAACCACAAACCCTTTATCTTACCACTTTTCCTACATGTCCTACTTTTCTCAGTCTCTACATATCCAACTGAAATCCCACAGTCATAAGTTATCATGACTCCTTAGTATAGACATTACACCCTTTTACTTCTCTCATTTCGTCATACTCACGTGGATAAATTGTGGATTAAATATAACTGTCCACTTATTCAAAACCTACACTTTCACAGCTAACAGTGGCTAGAGAAAAATACCCCAAATTAAGATTAATTCCACCTTGAATTTATGCCATGTCAAGTGGGCCCACAGTGCTGCCATCCCAACACTCTATCAAAATAACTCTTGTCAAGATCACCAACGACCTTCATGTTTCCAATGCAGGAGTGAGTTTCTTCTCTCCCACTCCATTTCTTAGCAAGGTGAATACTGTTAATCACTTTCTCCTTGGTTTTCTGGGCACCAGTCTAGATTTTCCTCCTCCGTCATAGGATGCTGTTCTCAGTCTTTTGCTGGTTCCCGATTATCCTTCCAACCTCTAAATTTTAAAATGGGCAAGAGCTCAGTACTTCAATAGCTCTGTCCTTCTTAATCCATAAGCAATCTTATTGTGTCAAGGCTATAAATGCTAAAACTCTCAAATATTTATCTCTGATTTATCCAACTGTCTAACTGCTATCTCCACTTGGATACCTAAGTTAAACTTTTCTTTCTTTGCTTTTCTTACACTTTTGCCTATCTCAACAATGCATCTCCTGGAAATCATCTTTAACTTCCTTTTTCCTCTTATATGTTAGTTTCATTTCATCAAGAAATCCTATTGGTTTTACCACTAAATATATCCAGAAATCTCCACCTTTGCTGCCATCATCATGGTCCAGGCTTCATGCTTTCTCTCCGGGATTATAGATTAGTCATCTAACTGTTTTCTCTGCTTTGTGCTTAGCTACAACCCTACAATAAACTCTCAGCAGAATGACCACAGGGATCATTTAAAACTATATTAGGTCTCATCTGTGCAAAAACTTCCAATGACTTTCCACCTTTTCAAAAATAGATCATATTCATATTTATTATTTGTCAACCATGATTATTACCATTAACACATTAATTCATGAAACAAATCTATTTCTGTGAGATTTTAAATTGGCTTTCTAATATTTTACAAATTTGAAAATTTGATTCCTCTAATCAAGATGCCTATCATATTCCTATATAGTTGTATATATTTTTATTATTTAGCATGATCATTTAACATAGGTATATTCATACTTTACATGTAGAATGGAAACAATAGTGTCTACCTTTTATGTGAGTCATAAATGATGAGTAAATTATTACCTTCTATTATTGTGAGTAGTAAATGATGAATATGTTCTTATTCACTATTATTGTGAGTAATAAATGAATACATTAAAACCAGTCTTCATGTACGTTACATCTTTGCCACCCAATTCCAAACAGAAGAATAATTGGGAGAGATAATAGTCTATATCAGTGTTTCTCAACCTTTTTCACTATTGTCTCTCTAATAAGCCTTTTTACACAGTTTTTCGCTCCCAACCCCCTTGGCAGCTGTTGCTGCTCATGAAATTTTAATACTATAGAAACACTGCATATCTGTTTATGTACTGTAGTCTTCCTTTTATTGTTTGAAATTTTTCTCAGGTGAGGCTGAACCTAGAGAAGTGAACACAATAGGCCAGGCCAATAAATAAATACTTAAAATCTGATACTTAATATTAAATCAGTATTTGTACAATTTCTATACATAGTTTAATAGAGAAGATGAGATCTCATTAGAGGAAAGAAATGAAAGAAGTCCACTTCTGTTTAAATTTCTATAAAATTTTCTCTCTTCAGGACACCCTCTGCTTCACACACATACACACACAAAGAATTGATACAGTTAAATAAATCCACTCTGCTCTGTATGCAGCTTAGATATTACTTATTGGGGCACTTTTAATAGAAACTTGTTCTCCACACAAACACACTCTAAATAGGCTATCAATATATTCCTTCAACACAGTACTCTCCTTTTGAAGATCTAGGGGAGATAGGAAGGGGAGAAGAAAATCAACACTTCTGGTAAATATGCTTTCGTGATTTGTTGCATTTCCAGTACTGAAGAGCATCCTTTACCCCAGGTACTGCCCAGCTGCTGCTGCTGCTAAGTCGCTTCAGTCATGTCCGACTCTGTACGACCCCATAGACGGCAGCCCACCAGGCTCCCCCATCCCTGGGATTCACCAGGCAAGAACACTGGAGTGGGCTGCCATTTCCTTCTCCAGCTAGCCTATCCCTTAAATAGTATCATTTCTCTGGTCTAAGGACTAGAAATAGGACACTTTTTTTGAGCACAGTACTTGTTTGTATCTTTAGGATAATGAACTTAATGACTGAGCTACTTCTCTACATGCATTCCCTGGCCAGAACCCTAGCTTGCTCCTTGGGGAAAAAAAAAAAAAAACTTTGACCAATCTGGAGAGCATATTAAAAAGCAGAGACATTACTTTGCCAACAAAGATCCATCTAGTCAAAGCTAAGGTTTTTTCAGTAATCATGTATAGATGTGAAATCTGGACTATAAAGAAAGCTGAGCACCAAAGAACTGATTCTTTTGAACTATGGTGCTGGATAAGACTCTTGAGAGTCTTCTTGTAGTGCAAGGAGATCCAGCCAGTCCACCCTAAAGGAGATCAGTGCTGAATATTCATTGGAAGGACTGATGCTGAAGCTGAAACTCCAATACTTTGGCCACCTGATGTGAAGAACTGACTCATTTGAAAAAACCTTGATGCTGGGAAAGATTGAAGGCAGGA
>SJYV01036446.1:224644-292850 GCA_006410875.1 Neotragus pygmaeus | reverse complement strand
TAAATCAGTATTTGTACAATTTCTATACATAGTTTAATAGAGAAGATGAGATCTCATTAGAGGAAAGAAATGAAAGAAGTCCACTTCTGTTTAAATTTCTATAAAATTTTCTCTCTTCAGGACACCCTCTGCTTCACACACATACACACACAAAGAATTGATACAGTTAAATAAATCCACTCTGCTCTGTATGCAGCTTAGATATTACTTATTGGGGCACTTTTAATAGAAACTTGTTCTCCACACAAACACACTCTAAATAGGCTATCAATATATTCCTTCAACACAGTACTCTCCTTTTGAAGATCTAGGGGAGATAGGAAGGGGAGAAGAAAATCAACACTTCTGGTAAATATGCTTTCTTGATTTGTTGCATTTCCAGTACTGAAGAGCATCCTTTACCCTAGGTACTGCCCAGCTGCTGCTGCTGCTAAGTCGCTTCAGTCGTGTCCGACTCTGTACGACCCCATAGACGGCAGCCCACCAGGCTCCCCCATCCCTGGGATTCACCAGGCAAGAACACTGGAGTGGGCTGCCATTTCCTTCTCCAGCTAGCCTATCCCTTAAATAGTATCATTTCTCTGGTCTAAGGACTAGAAATAGGACACTTTTTTTGAGCACAGTACTTGTTTGTATCTTTAGGATAATGAACTTAATGACTGAGCTACTTCTCTACATGCATTCCCTGGCCAGAACCCTAGCTTGCTCCTTGGGGAAAAAAAAAAAAAAACTTTGACCAATCTGGAGAGCATATTAAAAAGCAGAGACATTACTTTGCCAACAAAGATCCATCTAGTCAAAGCTAAGGTTTTTTCAGTAATCATGTATAGATGTGAAATCTGGACTATAAAGAAAGCTGAGCACCAAAGAACTGATTCTTTTGAACTATGGTGCTGGATAAGACTCTTGAGAGTCTTCTTGTAGTGCAAGGAGATCCAGCCAGTCCACCCTAAAGGAGATCAGTGCTGAATATTCATTGGAAGGACTGATGCTGAAGCTGAAACTCCAATACTTTGGCCACCTGATGTGAAGAACTGACTCATTTGAAAAAACCTTGATGCTGGGAAAGATTGAAGGCAGGAGGAGAAAGGGACAACAGAAGATGGTTGAATGGCATCACCAACTCAATGGACATGAGTTTGAGTAAGCTCTGGGTGTTGGTGATGGACAGAGATGCCTGGCATGCTACAATCCATGGGGTCACAAAAAGTCGGAGACGACTGAGCAACTGAACCGAACTGAAAGGCTTCTCCAGTGGCTCAGCAGTATAGAATCCACCTGCAATACAGAAGATGCTGGTTTGATCCCTGGATCAGGAATATTGCCTGGAAGAGGGCATCTCAACCCATTTCAGTATTCTTGCCTGGAAAATTTCATGGACTGAGGAGCCTGGCTGGACTATAGTCCTTAGGGAGTCAGACATGAGTGAAGCGACTGAGCATGCATGTATGCATAAGGTCATAAACAATGTATTCTAAAATGTGAGACTTATGAAATGTAAAGAAAAAAATGCTAAAAATGAAGAAAAATGGTCCCAATTTATAATTGCTTGTATTATTAGTATAATAATTTTCATGGCCAATGGAGACCTGGCACATGGGATTCTTGCATTTCAAAGAGACTGTAAACCAAGGAACAATTCCAAACATAAAGCAAACAAATTCAAAAGTAAAAAAGATTGGAAGCATAAAAAATATGCCATCACATTAAAAATATATAGGCATAATTCTTATGTAGTCATAATTTTAATATTCTTATGAATAATATATAGACGAATTCTTATATTCATCCACGTACCTCAAGTAATTTAGTACCATCGTGCATTCTGAGGTTTTTAAGAAATCTTTAGTTTTTATAAATGAAAAGATGGTCTTTCTTTTTATACTGTCACCATAAGAGGCTTCCTAATCTTCCAAACTAGGCTTCCCCAGTGGCTCAGCAGTAAAGAATACAACTGTAATACAGGAGATGCAGCTTTGATCATGGGTGGGGAAGATCCCCTGGAGAAGGAAATGGCAACCCACTCCAGTATTCTTGTCTGGAAATACCTTGGACAGAGGAGCTTGGTGGGCTATAGTCCATGGGGTAGCAAAATTTGGACATAACTTAACCACTAAACAACAGCAACAACAACACTCCAAACATATAAATATACTGACACAAGTACCTGAAATCAAACATGAATTTAATGTAAATAATGAAGTACTGCACAGATGAGTTTTTTGGCTTCTGTCTCTTATGCTTTCACTGAGTATATTTTTCTGTTGGTAACATCGAGTTGGTTGTTTAAAAGATTGCTCATTTCTGAGGAATCCTAATTATTTTATGATTTTATACATAACTTTTCCCTTTATTTGGATATTTTTGACAGTTGAACACATATTTTTGTAGTTCTCTGAAGCCACATATTATTTTATTAGGATTAAAAAATTGTCTTTATCAAACAGTTTTTGCTGATTATTGATATATTAAATTAAGATACATTAAAATAATATTACAAAAAAGATACTATCTTATATTTGTTCGGTTATTACACTTTTGTTGAATGTTGGGTTCAGTTAAAAAAATAGGAAGATCATTTAACATAAAATTTTCTTGTTCCAAGTAAAATTTTTTTTGCCCATTCATCAATTAAATATAATTTATCACTAAATTTAGAGCCCCATTACTCTTATTACTTTTATTATTTTCTAATTCTTCTAGAAATAGTTTCTATTAATTATAGTCACAACTATTAGTTATATTCAGAGAATTTTGTTTAAAAATCAGTATTTTATGTCATATAAAATGGCTCAACTGGTAAAGAATCTGCCTGCAATGTGGGAGACCTGGGTTCAGTCCTTGGGTTGGGAAGATCCCCTGGAGAAAGGAACAGCTACCCACTCCAGTATTCTGGCCTGGAGAATTCCATGGACTGTATAGTCCATGGGATAGCAAAGAGTTGGGCATGACTGAGAGACTTACACTTTCACAAAAGAAATTTTAAAAATATTCTACATCTGAATTTCTTAAAAATAGTTCTCTAACTTGGAGATGGGGAAATTTATATTGTTCTCAAAGAAACTAAAATGAAAACAAGGATGCTTTTTATTATTAGATGATCATTTGGAATTATGTTTTTAAATATTTTTGTTGTTCTTTCTGGATAAATGTTTATTTTAGTAAAATTTGAGATTAATAAAATGAGTAATAAATAATGCTAAGAATTACAGCATTGATATCAGAAAGAAAAATAAGCGATATATTTTTCAGGCAATATTAAATTCATCATTTTAAGTATTTCCTAAGGCAATGGCACCCCACTCCAGTACTCTTGCCTGGAAAATCCCATAGACAGAGGAGCCTGGTAGGCTGCAGTCCATGGGGTCGCGAAGAGTCGGACACAACTGAAGTGACTTAGCAGCAGCAGCAGGGCATGTTTTATTATAAGCATTTCTCTGTAAATTAGAGATTGTTGTCAATTCTTGCTATCCATTACATCAGATGTATAAGGCAAGTTTAGCTAGACAAAAGATGGAAAATCACAGTGAGAATGTGATGAAACAGTTTCTGCTTTGGCAAAGAACAAAATAATATGTCTTCTTACTTTAAGTTTGAACAAATTTCTTATCTTTAAAATTAACCTATTATATAGGCAAAAGTACTTATCAGAGTATATAGCAATTGCTCAATAATTTTATTTAATCTTTAGCAGCCACCATTGAACACAACAATCCAGCACATGAATAGTGTGCTTTACAGGAAAATATTAATTTTTATTTACTAAATGAACTAAATATATTCATATACAAGTATATTTATATTTAGAGATTACCAAGTCTAAGGATGCATTTGTGCAAATTTGATAAATTCCTATTTATATGTATTCATTTTTAAATGTGATGTCTCATGACCTTTTAAAATGAATATGTTACACCAGTATATTTTTTATATAAATATGCTATGTGGTCAGTGGAAGAGTATATCCTCTGTGGCTTATACTCAGCCATTTTTAAGTAGGTAGCATGCAACATTTCAGGTTTTGAAACTAAAGGTTACTCAGTATTCCAACTAAGACATTTTTGTTGTGGCTCTTTTCCTAGGTTAATAACTTCTCTGACATTGAACAACTATATTTGAAATACAGTCTAACAGAATGTATATTTATATTACATTTATGTTAAAAAAAATCATGATAAACTATCTTCTTAAATTTTAAAGCATTTGCATGCTTTTATTATTTTGGATTGTTCTATGGATTAATTATGGAAGTTAATATTGCTTAGGGGATTTATTAGAACTTTAAATTAAATTAGATGATAATAAAGCCATGGCTTAGCATAAGACTTTATTTCCTTTTGAATATCAAGGATTATTTTTCATTAGATTTTTTTAGTATGCATTTCTTGGTAAATATTTTATTATCACAAAGGGCATTTGTGAAGCACTTATATATATTGTCCCATTTCTTCTTTCTAAGCTTGTGTCTCTTTTCCTCCCAGAAACTCCTTTTGCACCATCACCTGCAGCTTTCCACTCTTTGCTCTCATGGTGTCTTAGGCATTCTGAGTACAACAGTACAGCTTGGTTGAGTTGTAATTCAGCTGCGATCTCCAGGGGGCAGAATGGCTGTTTCTGCACTAGCACTAGGCAGAATAGTAGTAGGTTCTCATTGTGTGTAAATTGAATTCATGAAAACTTACAGACATTATTGTATGTGAGACAACAAAAGGACACAGACATAGACAATGGACTTTTGGCCTCAGAGGGAGTAGGAGAGGGCGGGATGATCTGCGAGAATGGCGTTGAAGAATATATACTATTATGTAAGAAACGAATCACCAGTCTATGTTTGANAAAACTTACAGACATTATCTTTTTTAAAAAAGCAGAACTGATTAGGTTAAAGTTTAATCACAGCCAGATGTCTACTGCTTACTTAGCTAAAATATCCAGTAACTCTATACAAGGTAGATCATGCTTGTGTAACTTTCTCAGCAGTGACTTCCTTCTCTGTCTTCTCAGCTTCTAGTTGGGACATTACAGCCTAGGGTCTCCTCACTTCTGTACCAGGCCTGGATTCAAGTTTGTACAACGTTGGAAATCCAGAGTGGTTAAACTGTAGTCAGAACAATGTGTTCCTTCCCGGCTTGTAGTGAATGGTTTCCTAAATCTTAGTTGTTACTTAGCAGATGCCCTTCAGTTTGGACTTGGCCCAGTGTCTTTTCCTTCCTGAGTCCAGTAAAAACATTTTGTGGAATGTGACCTGCAGAGACCACAGATGAGTGACAATCTCTTCTTTGACAAATGGAGCAGATCAGGAAAAGAACTTTCTAGTAATTGCAGTAGGAATAGCTACCGACTGTGAAGTATTTCTCTATAATTGCAATGCACTTTCTGTACCTTTAANTGGAATGTGACCTGCAGAGACCACAGATGAGTGACAATCTCTTCTTTGACAAATGGAGCAGATCAGGAAAAGAACTTTCTAGTAATTGCAGTAGGAATAGCTACCGACTGTGAAGTATTTCTCTATAATTGCAATGCACTTTCTGTACCTTTAATTATTGTAAGACTTAAGTAGATAAATGTAGCTATCCTCATTTGACTGATGAAATAACTGAGATCAGAGAGTTTAAGTAACTTGCCCAAAATCACATTGTTGTTAAAGTGAAAGGCCAGGGTTCAGATGATTTAGCTTTTCTACATGTGTTCTTGGTCTATATTTCCTCTATATTTCATCCAGAGGAAGTTAATTTCATGTGGCAATTTTTAACAAGAACCCGATCCTGGGAAATGGCATGGCACAGTGGAGAAAAAACGAAGACACACAGAAATATCTAGGTCATTCCATAAATAATTCTTCATTGCAGAACAAGTAGTAAATATCAGAGAAAGAAATGAGATTTCCAGCAGCCAAATCCAAACCATATTTTGTTAATTATATAGAAAGCACCTTCACAGTCTCTACCATTATCTAGTGAGACAGCATCTAAATAATCACTGAAGAAGTAAATAAATTCAGATTGCTTTAATTACTTAGATTCCATGANAGAAAGAAATGAGATTTCCAGCAGCCAAATCCAAACCATATTTTGTTAATTATATAGAAAGCACCTTCACAGTCTCTACCATTATCTAGTGAGACAGCATCAAATAATCACTGAAGAAGTAAATAAATTCAGATTGCTTTAATTACTTAGATTCCATGAAGAAATTCATTTGATTTAAAGGTAAAATTCTTAAAGCACAAATTATGCAAATTAAAATATCTAAATATCTTCCTTTAAAGATACAGTCTTCTTTTCCTGGTCCAAGATTATATTCTAAACATATTCACAACTTAAAAATGACCAAAACACCATAGAAAGCAAGAAAGATATTAAGTGACACAAAAATCTCACAACTTCATTAGGAGAACTATCACAAGAGGAAAAAATAGTAAAGTTTTAGTGTGGAGCTAAGTTATATTGGTGAATTCTATTATCTTTTTAATCCAACTTATAAAATAGTGCTAACAGTCATCTGGCTAGCAGTTATTTTCAGAAAATGGACTATTAGTGAAAGACCTTGTTTGTACATTTTTAGCCCTTTATTGCATATAGGTTAAATGGGATGATTACTTGATTTTGTGTCTACAAACAGATGGATATTTTATAGGGAAACTAATTTGTCATACTACATCTTCTCAGGAATGGTCTTTCTCAGATATGTCTAGAGAGAGAGAGATCTTTGGTAGAACTACAGTGGTGGGGGAGGGGCGCTCTAAAGCAGGACCATTCGTGTGACTCATTCAACAAAAATGTACTGAGCATAAAATGTGTATTAGGTAGGACTTGGGCCCTAGAAGTTGGAAGATGAATAAGAACATGGTCTCTATTCTTAAAGAACCATAAACTCTTAGAAAAATAAGATAGATGAGAAAATAATTTGCAGCACAAAGTGTTGTAGAAGCAAGCTCTGCTCTGTGCTTAGTTGCTGAGTCCTGTCTGACTCTTTGCAGACAGGAAGCTTGATAATCTCTACCCATGGACTGTAGCCCACCAGATTTCTCTGTCCATGGGCATTCTGCTGAAGTGGGTTGCCAGGGGATCTTCCCAACCTGGGGATCGAATCCAGGTCTCCACGTTGCATGTGGATTACTTACTGTCTGAGCCACCAGCAAATACCTAGGAGGAAATAATTAAATTCATGCACAATTACTTAAAGAAATGATACTTTGATAACTCTTTTATGATCAGTGAGTGTTTTCCAGGTATAAAAGGAGGTAAAATAGCACTTCATTTTGAAGAAACAAGTGTTGACTCTGAGCACACATAAAAATGCCATCTCATTTAGTGTATCTTTAAGGAGGATTCCAAAAGTAGAGGAAGGTAAATATAGTTAGAGCATAACTTAGACTAAAAAGGAGGTAGATTGCTTTTTTTCATCTGTTTACTTTTTCTTGTGTTTAAGTAAGAGGTGATGAAGTCCTGGATAACTATGAGAGAGACTGGAGAGATAGTGGAGCAGAGAGATTCTAGAGCTCTCTTAGAGATGGAATCATTTATACGTGGTGACCAAGATGGTGTATGCAAATGAAAGAGAAGAGCACTTTGAAAATGATTCTGTGTTTTTCATTCTGAATAATTAAAAATGAATGGCAAACGATTAACTGAGCTAAGTAATTCAGAAGGATGCAAATAGACTAATGACAGAACAGATAATGTAGAGGATGAGAGAGGTGGTGCTCCTATGTGGAACCTAGCATGGAAAAGCCAGGAAAAGGGAACAAGAGGTAGGACAGTCCAGGCGGAATAAATATCAAAGCAAATTAGTAGTCTCAAACTTCTTTCTAGATTTTATGATATTTCTCTTAATATCTTGACAGTTATGTTATTTTGGTGGTGGTTTAGTCACTAAGTCACATCCAACTCTTGCAACGCCATAGACAGAGGCGTCTGACAGGCTACAATCCATGGGATTCTCCAGGCAGGAATACTGGAGTGGGTTGCCGTTTCCTTCTCCATATGTCATTTTAAGCATATTCATATATCATCATCAATCAATATCTAATAGTGCTTTTGTATAGAATACACTGTCACAAAACAAATATACTTTCATGAAGCATAAAGACACAAGGCACCAGTCTTGTGGAGAAAAAGTCAATAATTATTCCAGATATTTTGTAATAAAGTGACTGGAAGAATACTGGTTAGAAAAATATATGTTGACAAAAGAACTTCAATTTCCACTCACTGTATAAGAATTTGACTAGTTCAGTATAAACAAAATGGTTCCTTAAGGCATTTCCCAGAATTCCTGTTGGTTAGCAAGGAGTAACTACTAGGCTGACTTTTTAAATAAACTCTTCATACACGTGATGAAATTCAACCTTCTTTTCTTTCACTTTGTTGTTGTTGTGTGGTCACTAAGTCTTTTTGGATTCTTTGTGACCCCATGGATTGCAGTATGCCAGGCTTCCCCATCCTTTGTGAACCTAAAAAGAATTTAGAAGAGCTTAAAATTTCAGGGCTTAGCACCATGAAACATAACTAAGAATGAGCCTTCTGGGAAAAAAAAAAAAGAAAAAAAACTCTGAACAATATATAAACAGAACAAAAATTCCATATAGATGTCATCCAAAGTTATTGAAAAATTTTTATATCTTCTACTGAATCAGCACAAACTCATAAATCCTTTAGAGTAATCAGTGCTGATTTCAGCCAGTAACTCCTTAGATGTTTCAGACTGTTGTTACAATAGCTGAGCAATTGTTTCTTCTGTGAAAGTACAAAAAGAAGTTTCACTTGATTATGATCCTTTTAATAATTGTGAAGGTTCAATGAATTCAGACAATTTCTTGTAAGAACTTCATGTGTATGTGAAAAAACAGCAAGGCACCTATTAATCCTTGATGATAGATGGGTGACACTGAATCTTCCACTAACGCCCCAAGGTCTGACAAACATATCAGTTCAGGATCAAATTAAAAAGGAAAATCTTAAATAAAAAATACCACCTCAAACAGGTGAGTCACTTATTTGTCATAACCCCAAAGCAAAGAAAAATCAAATAGAACTTTTTCTGGTTTTGCCCTGGGAAAGTGTCTAAGTATTTGTGACTCTGAACCACCACATTTAACCAGTAGGGGACTGGAGTCTTTGACTTCTGTGGCATGGAGATGTTTGGATACTCATATTTTCTAACTCTCAAGTCATTACATTATGGAAGGAAGCATTCATGTAGCATCTTTGGAGTAGAGAAAATAACATTGGGATCAGGTTTCAGTTCAAAAGCCAACTTTGCCTTTTGCTAGGTGGACAAATCTCACCCTTAGGCCTTTCATCTGTAAATGAGGATAATGAGACAAAATTTAACTGTATTATAAGAATTAGACAAAATAACATGTTGCAAAAATTTCCTGGACAGAGCAGGCACTTAGTAAATTAAGTAAATATAATCTTTTGAACAAATATTTTTTAATGACAAGTATTGTTACTTGGGTCAGTTTTAAGAAAACTTATGAATAAATAAGCTAATTTTAAAGAAATCATTTTTATTCTTATATTACCACTATCTGTATATCTAAATTTTGGAGTTTTCCTCATTGTTAGGTGAAGATTTGATTTGAAAAGAAAAGTAGAAATAACACTTAAATTTAAATTAACTTGCATCTATTCTTTGTTGAAACCTGACACGTGAATTGGAAACCACCCCCAGGTAGGCCAGCCAGATGAAAGATGGCTGCCTAGTTAGGGTCCTACAAAGCAGTTACATAAAACTGAAAGAGTTCCCATTATAGGGATCACAGTGCCAGTTGATAGAGGAATTTCTATGTCATCCTCAGCACTCATCTCTTGAAAAAATCTACTATTCTAAGCAAATTTAAAAGGCAAGATACCTAACCTTTCCTAGAACTGGAGGATGACTTGTCCCACAAATATAAGTACCATAAATAGGCATGCAAATATGTATCTGCTAAAAATAGATTATCTGTCTTATAATTTTAAGGATGCCTAAACAGAATAGATCCTCTATGAATAAATAGTCATGATGTCTAGGAGCATGACTAAGCTTTTTGCTCCATGGTCTCACCTATAAGCAAACATTTTGCCTATCATGACCATAAGCATAAGTATTAAAATCAGTAAAAGATTATTTACTCAAAATTATTTTTAAAAAGAACTAAAAAAAATTCAGTGGGCTTTGTAGTAAGATGTATCTACCTACTTCCCTTTTTTAGATTTTTTCATTTGAATTTCTTTGATTATATACACTGATAAGTTTAAGAAAAATTGACTTTCATCACCAGTTAGTTTTATTCCAGGGCTATCCATGCTAGAATATTCTGCCAGGAAGCTATTTCTAGCACCAAAAGCAAAGGTGATCCAGTAAGCTGGCTCTGGTTGTTTGTGAATTAAAAAAAGCAAAAACTTGAAGGTTGTTTGTTAAGGATTTTGAGGAAAAAATTAACCCCTTGAAATCCATTATATGTATGACAAACAATTTATAGCACAGAAGAGAAGAGAGTGCTGAATCTCTTTGGTCTCATCCCATGCTCAGTTTATTCTCATAGATATTCACTGAGTAGTAATTTTTAAATGAATGCACCAAATGTCATATTTCAAATTCATAATTATCAGATGGTGCTTACTATGTATTTTTAACTTTCTTTCATTTAATTATCATGAATACTGTGCTATGGAAGTATTCCCCATTTTGCTGATAAAGAAATGGAGACTCAGAGATTAAGTACCTTGCAGAAGGTTACACACTCAAGTGAGGATAACAGTATTCAAGTGGAATTTTTCTTAATGCCAAGTCTCATGCTTTAGTGAAAGCCTCACCTTACATTTCTAAAGTAGGTAAACCAGTTTTTAAAGTCCTCAGCATTATAGCCTCATCTTGCCCAAAAGTCATATCAAAATTAGGCTATGCACCATGTGCTTGTTAACCCTAACCCTAACCAGCAAGGAGGTCCAACCAGTCCATCCTAAAGGAGATCGGTCCTGAATTGGCAGTCTTGAATTGGAATTGGAAGGACTGATGTTGAAGCTGAAACTCCAATACCTTGGCCACCTGATGCGAAGAACTGACTCATTTGAAAAGACCCTGATGCTGGGAAAGATTGAAGACAGGAGAAGAAGGGGAAGACAGAGGATGAGATGGTTGAATGGCATCACTGGCTCAATGGACATGAGTTTGAGTAAGCTCCAGGAGTTGGTGATGAACAGGGAGGCCTGGTGTGCTGCAGTCCAAGGGGTTGCAAAGAGTCAGACACGACTGAGTGACTGAACTGAACTGAACTGTTGGCCAATAATAGACAGAAGTTATGTTTACATTTCCCAACAAATAAGCAATCATCACTCTATTAGAAATGCTTGCTCCTTTCTCAAAGAGGAAATGCATCCTTGCAATCTAGCATTTCCTGACAGGGAAAGGACCAGAGTCAACAGTAAGGAAAGTATACAACTACCAGAATAAGCTGCCAGCAAATCATATACCCTTGCCAAAAACAACACCATTTTGCTTGACATATGTGTTTATAATTCCCAAACAAACAGGAGTAGCAAGATTAGTGGTTTTCACCAGTTTTCAAGAACCGTCATAACCACTATCACTTACATAATCAAGCTTTTAATGTATACATAAACAAATATCAACTTAGATTATTGTAGACAAGGAGAAATATAATAAATATCTTTATAAAGTTTATGGCTCAATCCTTGACATTCTTAAATTAATCATGATTTGCATGGAACCACATACTAATAGCCATACTAAGAACCCAAGGACTTATAATATTGAACCCTATCATTTCACAGAAGGAAAATCAATAGCCTTGACAAGTAAAATGCCCAAAGATCATGCCAGCCTCAGAGCCATATTTTGAGTCCAAATTTCTCTTTTCTCAAAGTTACACAACTAGCTATACAGGACTACAGCTAACAGAACTATAAATAGGTCTTAAATTGTCTTTTTCTCTTCTTCACACAGCTTAGTGTTTTGCTATCTGAAAGATATGTAAGGAGAAAAAATTATAAAACACAAAATAAGCAAGCTGATACCACATAGGCACTATAATAAAATAGATCTCAAAGCGAAAAAAAAAGAAAATCATCAAATATATAAAAAGTCTCAGTTCAGTTCAGTTCAGTTCAGTTGCTCAGTCATGTCTGACTCTTTGCGACCCCATGAATTGCAGCACGCCAGGCCTCCCTGTTCATCACCATCTCTCGGAGTTCACTCAGACTCATGCCATCCAGCCATCTCATCCTCGGTCGTCCCCTTCTCCTCCTGCCCCCAATCCCTCCCAGCATCAGAGTCTTTTCCAATGAGTCAACTCTTCGCATGAGGTGGCCAAAGTACTGGAGTTTCAGCTTTCGCATCATTCCTTCCAAAGAGATCCCAGGGTTGATCTCCTTCAGAATGGACTGGTTGGATCTCCTTGCAGTCCAGGGACTCTCAAGAGTCTTCTCCAACACCACAGTTCAAAAGCATCAATTCTTCAGCACTCAGCCTTCTTCACAGTCCAACTCTCNAGGGTTGATCTCCTTCAGAATGGACTGGTTGGATCTCCTTGCAGTCCAGGGACTCTCAAGAGTCTTCTCCAACACCACAGTTCAAAAGCATCAATTCTTCAGCACTCAGCCTTCTTCACAGTCCAACTCTCACATCCATATGTGACCACAGGAAAAACCATAGCCTTGACTAGACAGACCTTAGTTGGCAAAGTAATGTCTCTGCTTTTGAATATGCTATCTCGGTTGCTCATAACTTTTCTTCCAAGGAGTAAGCGTCTTCTAATTTCATGGCTGCAGTCACCATCTGCAGTGATTTTGGAGTCCTAAAATATAAAGTCTGACACTGTTTCCACTGGTTCCCCATCTATTTCCTGTGAAGTGATGGGACCGGATGCCATGATCTTAGTTTTCTGAATGTTGAGCTTTAAGCCAACTTTTTCACTCTCCTCTTTCACTTTCATCAAGAGGCTTTTTAGTTCCTCTTCACTTTCTGCCATAAGGGTGGTGTCATCTGCATATCTGAGGTTATTGATATTTCTCCCGGCAATCTTGATTCCAGCTTGTGTTTCTTCCAGTCCAGCGTTTATCATGATGTACTCTGCATAGAAATTAAATAAGCAAGATGACAATATACAGCCTTGACGTAAAAAATCCATTTTAATTATTTATTTATTTTTTGTTTTTCTTTTACAAAAACTCTTAAAAATAGATTAGATTATTCCATTTTATCAAAGGCAGGTATTTATGCTTATAATAATTGAGATAACATTGAAAACTTTCTCAACATTTTCCCCAAGAGTTAGCAGAGTGAAGTAACTTTTAAAAAGATATCTCTTAATTCTTCTTAGACAGTTTATAAAAATAACTGTTCTGGTATATGGCCCAGAGTAAATTTTAAGGTTAACCTAACTAGTTACAGGAGTTTTACTGAAAATTCTTTACCAGACTCTAGGCAAGGATAAAAAATAGGGTGGACTAACTGGAAGAATCTGGGAAAGGTCAAAAGGAGACTCCATGTATCCTACCACCTGCCGGAATCCTCGTTGGCATCCATCTTGGCTGAGCAATGTATGTGTGAGACAGAGTAATTGGGCAGAGACAACCAGGAAACTAATCCTATCACCATAAAATACTGAGACTGTGAACCATGTGGCACAGCAGTCCTGGGTTTCTTTTCCCTCCTGCTCTCTGCCCAGGCACCCTTTCCCAATAAAGTCTCTTGATTTGTCAGGAAAAAAAAAAAAAATGGTGGGAATCAGGAAAAGGGCAAGAAGAAGGATATATGGTTTGCCAGCTGCTTATCCTGGCAGTTGTATACTTTCCTTACTGTTGACTTTAGTCCTTCCCCTGTCAGGAAATGCTAAACTGCAAGAATGCATTTCCTCCTTGAGAAAGGAGCAAGCACATAGAGTGATGTCTGGTTATTTGCTGGCAAATGTAAACATATGGTCTATTATTGGCCAACAAGCACATGCTAAATAACCTAATTTTGATATGATTTTTGGACATGATGAGTCCATAATTATGAGATACTTTTAAAACTGGTTTACCTACTTCTTTAGAAATGTAAGAGTAAATATGAAATAGAGAAAAGACATATAAGATGGAAAGCCCAGAAATTAAATTACAATAACAAATCTATAATTGTTTTATTTCAGACATTTAATAAAATTCCAGTAGTCGAGACAAATTTTAAATAGTTTTCTTTTCTTTTCTTTTTTTTTTTTTGCCTGAAAAGACTTCAGATCCTTTGTGTTAAGTCTTGCAAGAAAATTGGAGTGTGTAATATTTTTAAAAAATGTTCTTGATCTCTTGGTCAGAAAATTATGTACATTATGTAAACATTAAATTATGTGTCAGGATTTCAAAGTAAGAAACAGCTTTTCCTCCTTTAACTTTGTTTTCACCCATCCCTGTCACAAAATTTAGGAAAATAAGTGCCATTTTCTCACTTAATCCTCACAACATCTAATTGGTAAACAGATACAAAACATTTTCTAAAGGGTACACAGCCAAGGAGTGATAGACTCAGGAGGCTGAACTGGTTAAGGTAACTCCAAAAACAAAGCTCTTAATTAATACCTGAGATTAGAAAGGTTAATGTCTTCTTAACTGACCCTTCTCCTTGGCCAGAGTGATTGACTGAGGGATGAGATAGGCACCTGCTCTAATCTAGTTCAATCACACAAATCCACTAATTCAGCCACAATATTGGTCTTACAGTAGGTGTATGACTCAGACTTCTCAAATAAGAATTTTTCTTTGAGAGTTTTCTCACTGGAATTGGCGTTAAAAAAATCATCTCTTTGCTTTTAAGAATGTATAATTGTGAGCTTCACACTCTGGTCTATCTTGAGGAGTCAGTCTGAGAATGTGAGGCAATCAGCAAAGGAAGAAGAGATAAATACAGAAACGTGGCCGACACAAGTGTTCAGTTAACTGGCTCTAGTTGTCTCAAAGCAGTGCAAAATCAGCTTTTTCTTCATTGAGTTCCAGTGAATTCAAACAAAGAATCCCCAACTACCATGTCACCGAGGAGATCACTTTGAACTGCTGCTGCTAAGTTGCTTCAGTCGTGTCCGACTCTTTGCTACCCCATAGACGGCAGTCCACCAGACTCCTCCACCCATGGGATTTTCCAGGCAAGAGTACTGGAGTGGGTTGCCATTGCCTTCTCCACACCTCGCGCTAGACAACTACAGAAAAGTGCAATATCCCCCGTGTTGATATGTGAAAGGACATTTCAGGGATGTTTGTGATCTAACAGGACACAATACATGATTGGGGAGCAGTAAGTAGGCATGTAGGTTTCCAATGTAAGCAGGGGGCACACCTGCTTTCTCTATTGTTTTCCTTTGTTTTTATCCAACTACTTTTCAAAAATATAATGTAGGATTATATAAAGAGATGAACAACATCAAATGTATGAATCACTGTCATTTATGGGAGTTTTCTATCAGCCATGCATTTTTTTGAAGTGCTCTACATGAAACAACTATTTTCAAACTGTGATAAGCAAAGCGCCACTCATTTTCTGGAGTGATGGGCTTGGGGGAGTACAGGAATCAGCATGAATGTAAAGGAGTTTAAAAATATCTGTGGTCTCCTGCCCCAGGCCCATCTTTAAATAAAGCATTCCCTTTCCCTGCATGTTCAGTTAAAGAGCTTCCACATATGATTGCTTCTGAAGAAAGGTTATGCTGCTAAAACATATGTAGGAACCATCAATACATATCTTCTCCATGTCTTCTCACAATAAAGACATGAGATATGTTATCCCTGTTTCTTATTTGAAGGAACTAGGACATAGAAAGATTAAAGAACATGCTCAGGATTACCTAGCCAATTGAAAGCAGAGGCAGAATGTGGACTTCATTATCCTTGCTTGGCTCTAGAGCCCCATGACACTATTCTTAGTACACCCTTATATCTCCTGGCAGGACAGTGGCCTGCTTACAGATCTTCATATTTGCCTATTTGTTCTCAGAATCTAAACATCCAAAGACCAAGTACAAAGTCGTACTCTGACAGGCAATCAGACCATCTGTAATCGACTAGATGTAACAAGGAAACACACCTCAACACAGTCATGGAGCACCACTCAAGTAGGAAGTAAAATCATCTTATGTAAGATTCGAGTTCTTGCTGAGTAATCCAGAGGAGGGTCTAAGGGAAGAAGCAATCAGTTCTGAGTTATTTGCTGTTTCTGAGATAAGGCCAGGAGTATCAGGAATTAACTAGGGTTGGGACCCATCATGGGGCTTCCCAGGTGGTGCTAGGGGTAAAGAACCCACCTGCCAGTGCAGGAGATGCAGGAGACATGGGTTCAATCTCTGGGTTGGGAAGATCCCCTGGAAAAGGAAATGGCAACCCACTCCAGTATTCTTGCCTGTAGAATCTCATGGACAGAGGACCATGGTGGGCTACAGTCCATGGGGTCACAAAGAGCTGGACATGACTAAAGTGACTTAGCATGCCAGGGATCCATCATGAGGGGAGAGTAGTTTACCAACTGCATGTTCCTAGTAAAAGATAGGAAGAGTAAAGAAGATATGGAATATTATTAGTAAGTCAACACTAACCATTCAATGATGGGGTTGTTCTTGCATTTTCTAGTTGCAGCATGATCTTAGAAATGTTTCACAGTTGGCATTATCTTTCTCTCTCATACTACTAACCTGAATAAAGACAGGTCACTTTGTTTTTTGGTTTGTTTGTTTGTTTGTCTGTTTTCACTCGGAGCTGATTTTTACTGTCAATCCCAGACAGACTTTTATATTCTCCAAACTTGCTGCTATCCCAGAGGGAGTTTTATTGAATTCAACACAAACACACACTGATGTGTACCTAACACACCTGATATATATGAAGATGGGGATAAATCATCTTATCAAAATACTTTCTTCCCCCAGCCCAAGGCCAAGGATAAGACTTTGAAGGAATCTAAAGTAACATCCTACCAAGACAAGTTGGAGAATGCTTTGGGCTGAGGAGTAAAATATGGCCTTTCTGATGTTGCAGATTTTTAACATGTTTCTCTGATAAAAGATGCAGGTCACAATGGTTGTCTTTGTCTTCTTCTTTAAACCCCTATGTCTTACCCCTTTACTGTCTTTCTGACCTTGTACTCCACAATCAGAAAAGATTCAGGGCTTTTAACTGTAAGAATTACTTATATTATAACTTTATAGTTAAATTACTATATGTTGGGCTTGGTATTAGATAACACAGCTGAAAATATAATTTGGATATATTCCCTGTCTTGAAGTTGTTCACAATCTAGAAGATGTTAAAAATTGTGAACATAAAACATGACACCACAAGGAGAAAATTACAGCAAATGTTAGCAATTAGGGTTGGAGCATGTCCAAACTTAAGCATCAGAAGAGATATTTGTATTAAAAGCTGACTAGAGTGACTATCTTGTGCTCACGCTCAATGCTCAGTCGCTCAGTTATGTCTGCCTCTTTGTGACCCCATGGACTGTAACCCCCCAGGCTCCTCTGTCCATGGAATTTCCCAAGAAAGAATACTGGAATGGATTGCCATTTTCTTCTCCAGAGGATATTCCCCACCCACTAATCAAATCCCCATCTCCTGCATTGGCAGGTGGATTCTTTATCACTGAGCCACCAAGGAAGCCTAGAGTAACCATCTACTTACCATAAAACCTGAAAAGATTGTTAAGTACTACTTGTTTTTTACTTAAATTTCTCTTCTCAATATGTAACTAGGCAGTTTAGGGTAAAAAAATAAAATCCAGAAACCCAATGACATAGTATTCTAAATAGGCTTTGCATGAGTTCTTATAGGCAAAAGTAATTAACCAAATTGATGATTTGTTCATGTTTGATATTCAGTGAAAGTGAAAGTTGCTCAATTATGTCCAGCTCTTTGAAACCACGGACTATACAGTCCATGGAATTCTCCAGGCCAGAATACTGGAGTGGGTAGCCTTTCCCTTCTCCAGGGGATGATCCCAACCCAGGGATTGAATCAAGGTCTCCTTGCATTGATGCAAAATACATGTTTTCAACTAACCATGTAAGTACTGAAATTATTCTTGATAGCAATATTATATACATTTTGTTAGGTAAAAAAAGAATATATGTTTAAAACCCCTCAAGAATATGAGGATCCCACATTTAAAATGACTTTAAATAGCAATTCAGTGAGGTCTCTAATTTGTGTTTGGAATGTAGAAGAGAATTGAAGATGAAGACCACAATTACATAGGCTTGAGCCATTAGAGAAATTAAATATAACACACATAAACTTGAAGAGTTTATTTTAAATAAATAAAATATCCTGATGTTGTAGCCACAAGTTAGGAAATTATATTGGTTTTCATACTAACACCAAAACTTCAAAATGGCATTCACAGTTGACTAACCTTTCTGTTGCCACAGTTTGTACTGAGACAACCCACATATTCAGGCAAATATACGAACGTGTACCCATCACTAATGTAATTTGTGGTCAAAGGACAGAGCATTTCAGAGACCCTGCTGTCATTCTCAGACAAAGGTCTTTGGGAAAGATCATTTAAATTAGGTCAAACATTGAAAACTAATATTTTTCTGTGTGATTGAGGTTCATTATTGGTCATCTTATTGAATAAAATAAAATGTATGCTGAGGCATAGTTTTAAAATATCTATGTAGCAAAAGAGAAGGAAAACCACAAGAACAAATACCCTTGGAAACAGCTTAGGTGCTCTACTTTCCCTACGTCATCTGTTTTCCTTCAGTGACACTTGAAGTGCAGGATGTAGCATTCTAGTGCTTTTCTAGAGCTGGTTCCTTTCCAAAGTGATCTGTAAAAAGTGGCAGCAAGGTAGAAAGAGCATGGACTTTGGAGCCAGGCTGGTCTGAGATCTAATCCTGGCTCTGCCTTCTACTGGCTACTGGTCTTAAGCAGTAATTTTATCTGAATCTGAGTTACATAATCTATAAAGTGCAAGCATGAAATTAAGAGACACTTGTTCCTTGGAAGAAAAGCTGTGACAAACTTAGACAGCATTTTAAAAAGCAGAGACATCATTTTGCCAACAAAGGTGTATATAGTCAAAGCTATGGTTTTCCTAGTAGTCTTGTATGGATATGAGAGTTGGATCACAAAAAAGGCTGAGCTCTGAAGAATTGATGCTTTCACACTGTGCTGGAGAAGACTCTTGAGAGTCCCTTGGACTGCAAGGAGATCAAACCAGTCAATTCTAAAGGAAATCAACCCTGAATTTTCATTGGAAGGACTGATTCTGAAGCTGAGGCTCCAATACTTTGCCACCTAATGCAAACAGCCAACTCATTGGGAAAAGACCCTGATGCTGGAAAAGATTGAGAACAGGAGGAAAAGTTGGTGACAGATTATGAGATAGNATTTTCATTGGAAGGACTGATTCTGAAGCTGAGGCTCCAATACTTTGCCACCTAATGCAAACAGCCAACTCATTGGGAAAAGACCCTGATGCTGGAAAAGATTGAGAACAGGAGGAAAAGTTGGTGACAGATTATGAGATGGTTGTATGGCATCACCAGTTCAATGGACATGAGTTTGAGCATACTTCAGGAGACAGTGAAGGACAGAGAAGCCCGGCATGCTGCAGTCCATGGTGTCACAAAATCAGATGTGATTGAGTGACGAACAGCAACAACAAATCTATAGAGTCAGGATAGTAAGTTCTACCATCTTAGACTACTGTATAAATATCACAATGCACATAAGGGCCAGTGTGGTTTCTGTCTTGTAATTACAGAGCAGTGAATAGCATATTATAGTTATTACTAGCGTCATCATTGCTACTGGTAGTGCTGTTATGCAGCATCTCCATAATGAGGCAGCTACTTGAGGACCAGTTATATTGTGCCTACTATTCTGCCCTCACTTTTTCCTTCACTGCCCTGCTAACTTCTAAGAACCCCTTTATGTGTATCTCATAATGTTTTCTCTCTTACATTTTCCACGCAGTACCAAATGCTGCTAACAGGGCAATAGTAGAATATAGGTAGACACAATCATTGTCCCCCTTACAAGGAGTATGACTGTGCTTTCAATAACCAAATTGAAGAGAATATTCAAGAAAGGGATATTTAGACAGCTGTTGATATAGTTGATAACAATGACTTAAAGTTTCAAATTTAGAGAACTTCCAAAAATCTATTATAGTTACACAAATAGACACAAATCTGTTATACTTGCAATCTGTTGACTGTAGTTTTAGCCTGCCACTCTTCCCAGCAATGAGTTCATTGAAAAGAGTACTTAATAATTGTGGAGAGTTGAAAGGAAGAGTATACTTTTTTGATCCCACTTTTCAACCCTTTCTCAAGAATTCCAGTGACGCTGGACTTAGACTCATAAATTTCCTTAACACAGGAAGAGCCCTTCTAGATGGCACTCAAGATGTATTTTAAGTATATAGAATATCACATCAGTTTTATTCTTAAATCACAGCATTAGTATTTCAGGGCAATTGTTCTTTAGATACAAATTTGAATAGATTATTATTACCAAAAATACATTTCTCAAATCATTGTGTATAAGTCCCTAAATGTTTTAAAACTATTGATATATGGGATATGAAACCATGCAATATCTTCCAGTACACATATAATGTCATTCAGTTCAGTTGATTAGCATGTCTGATTCTTTGTGACATCATGGACTGCAGTATGCCAGGCTTCCCTGTCCATCACCAAATCCCAGAGCTTGCTCAAACCCATGTCCATCGAGTCGGTGATGTCATCCAACCATCTCATCCTCTGTTGTTCCCTTCTCCTCCTCAATGTCATTGCCCAGGTTTAACATTATTTGCATTTTTGCTGCATCTCTTCATCTTATTGTGTCACAGCTTACTTATGATTTTTTGCTTATGTATGTATGTTTCTTGACCTAGTGCCTTCTAGTAGAAGTTTAGGACTGCTGAATCATAGGAAAAATAGAAACATTTGTGATCTTATTATCTTAAATGATTTATATGAACTCGTGGTATAAATAGTCCATACACTTTCACACACAAAATCCTTGATCAATCATTTTTATTTGTACTCACTTAAGACTAAGAAAAGCTGGTATTTTTTTCAAAGGAAACACTTGTTTTTCAGGGTTACATAATATGATCTTCCCCAAAACAGGGGAAATGAGCGATAGTGACTGTAATCAATGAACTAATAAGCACATGTTTGATTTGCATTATAGGTGCATCCATCCTATCACCATGTCTTCTCGGCTTCCTGCTGCCTGCCCTTGGCATCCTTGTCTACTTGGAATTCTGAATGTGGTGTGACAACCTGCTTTTCCCAGCCCAGCTCAGAGAACACCCTTCATCCCTATGATGACTACAGTTCCTTCCAATCCCTGAGGCTCCATGCTAAGCCAAATAAATCATAATTTAACAAACTATCCAACTGATTCACAACATATGTTATGACTGAGGCATTCAGGAACCCCTTCGTCCAAAAGAATAAACTTTTAAATGAGTATAAAATGATTTTTAACTCGTTCCAATATGCCTTATAAACCACTTAAACTGATTCTGTGACAGTTGCATGATTTAATCCAATGGGACAAGTTACAGTGTTCAATTCAATACTATAGGCTGTAGAGTGAAAGTAAAATCACCATACACAGGTGCTTTAAATTTAATAACAAGTTGTGAAATATAATAGAGGTTGAAGTGTTGATCGTATGTGGTAAATGTAAGAGTACTATAGTCTCTTGTACTACCCTCTCTGTTTTGGGTCCTGCATATTTTTGAATGGCCCCTATCATTCTTGAGTTTTCTTAGAAAAAAAAGTAGAACTGAAGAATTAGACATAATCTCCAATACCAAATCATTTTATTGAATAAGTTGGAAGATTTTGAATATTGAAAACCAAATTCTAGAACTTATGATGAGTATTCCTATTTTGGAAGCAAGTAATTTTCTAAACGTTTGGTTTTCAGAATCAGTAATTCTTTTAAGTTAGTTTTTTAATAGTAAAATTAACATACTGTATGAAATTTTTTTTTTACTTTTTGTATTCTACTCTGATGTTCTTTTATGCTTTTCTTATCAATTTCAAACCTCAAAAATCATATCTTTTGTGATAGAGTATCATCATGTTGCTGTATTTATTCATACGTGAAATTATCAATTTTAAAAAGTAGAGAGCTCCCATTTTTTTAAATGGAGATGGGACAGGCTTTACATAGCTAGGGATAAATGTCAGTTAAGTGAATATCGGAATTATCTAATATTCTAGTGTCTTTGTTTTTGTGCTTCATTATAAGTAAAACCTTTCTTTATTAAAGGTGTGGGATCAAGAAATCAGTATTTCCCATTATTTTTTAAATTTATTTTTAAATTCATTTCCTGCTTCAATGCAATACTGAAAACTGGCTAAAAATACCAAATCAAGGCTTGTTAATGGTACTTTGAAGAGTATCCAAATCTAGAAGGCTGGGAGGAGACAAATAGCTTGTCTGTGCAGTGGTATCTCCCAAGTGTTGGCATTTTAGGTTTTTATAAGGCCTGGAAGGGAAGATGCACATTTCTTCATTCTCCATGGTGTGCACGGACATGTGTTTGAGTGTGGATGTGAAAGAAGTCGAATAATAAAGGATTAGCTGGCTAATGAAATAGTGCAATGTCTGATGCTTCAAGAGGTATAATCCTATTTTATTAGCACAACCTTGCTAGCTAATAAGAGATAGAGTTTATCTTTTTAGAAAGGATACCTTATAGGTTCATAAAAATATCTACAGGAAGCAAAATAGATCTATTACTATTTTACCCCCTTTTCTTTAATTTGTATAATTTTTGTACTATATATCTATGTGTAAATGTTTAGAGCTTTCATTATGAAAATACCAATAAATATTTCATTAGTTTACATTTAACTCTTTGTTATAAAATGAAACTTTTTAAAAACAAGTGAAAGTGATGATTCCCCAGTAGAAGTATGTCAACGGTCTGAGATCATTGCCAGATTTCATAAAATATTTAATTATTTGAAAAGAAACAAAATCTCTTCATACTTTTGGGAAACAAATACTCTGTGAGCCTTCTGTACAAATGTTTGTGTTTTAATTGTTACACTTTGGGGTTTTCCTTTTGCAATGTGACCCATGTTGGGCATTTTTATATAATCAACAACTAAATATTTTGCCAAATGCATGCTTGCCTTTTATTTTCTTATGTATGGTAATAAAGAGCAAAACTGGTTAGATTTTGCATGAAGTGATTCTGACAGATAAGAAAACAGACTTTGAAGGTTGTTTGTTTAATTTTAAATTTGTGACAGAGATAAAATAGAGTAAAATCTCTCATACACTGATAATTCAAGCTTTCATTTCCTCATAGACGTGTACAAATTTGACTGGGACCATCAGGTTTAAACTGTTGTCAAGCTAACTAATGCATCATCTGCTTTAAGACACAAGATCTTAATTAAACTTTATATAGTGATAGATACATCTGTTGTTTCTTTGTATTTTAAGGAAAGGTGGTAGTAGTTTTATTTGATACTGATAAATATTGAATTGATTTTTTTAGTTATTTTTTATCATTTTTTTCAATGGAGTAGCATAGGACTGTGCTTTGCCCTTTTTATGAATGAAAAAAAATTATAAAGAAATAAATGTCTTACTGTTACCCAAGAAATAACAACTGTCCTTTCAATTTACCTGACTTTGAAAATTCATTTTTAGAGGATTTTCATTAAACATTTAATAACATGGAAAAAATATTACACATTGAACAGAACAACAGTTCAATGTTTGAAGCATTCTACAGAAAAATATACAAACATATACATGCACACACAGGCATTACAATGACAGCTGGGAGATGACTTCAGTTTATGGAGAAGTCTGTGTATATCACTCAGTCTTATGCTGGACACTAATGCAAGCTGTTAGATACTGAAAAAATAAGACTGGTTAAACCCTGAGTGAGCTGATACTCTTAATGGAGGAATTTACTTAAAAGCATAGCTGTGCAAACAGGAATCGGGTACAGGTGAAGCCTTCTCTGAGTCCTGAGCCAGACTGAACCTCAAATGCTGAATCCCAGAAGTTTCTGCCTTCCTTACATCCTCCCTTGTGTTCTGATTGTGATTTCTCACTGGGCATTCTGACCTCTCTTCCTGTTCGTGAAGCTTGCTTCCACCCTGTACCCTGGTTCCCCTTTTGGACCCTGCCTCTGTTTCTTGACCCTAAGTATTATGTTACTTCCATTCTAATATTTTACTTTTGGTATTTGACCCAGGACTGACCCCATCTCTAATTCTCCAGGCTTTGGGAGATCAAAGCTTCTTTCTGTGAGTGCATATTCCCTGTTAGTTCTCAAAACTGCTTGTCCATCATGATAACCTGGAGAATTTGAAAAAGCAAAATAGATTTCCTAGGCCTCAGTCAGGCTTACCAAATCAAAATTGGGCAGTGAGGCATAGGGATCTGTATCTTTTTAGGTTGTTCGTGAGAGTCTAAAAGGGATCCAGGTTTGAGAATCACAGGTTTTCATCATTATTACAAGTTAGATTAATTGATATTTTAAATTGAATCAACAATATAAACATCATGGATACATAATTTAAATTTTCTTAAAAATAAATCCGTTCTCCTGGTTTATCTAAAATGTTAATTTGTTCATTTGTTGTCTTTTGGTTCTATATCTTAAATGTCAAAATGCTATATACGTTTTGTCTATTAAAATTATCCTCTAATTTGTTTGTGTCTAAAATCCGTGCAGCAGACTGAAATGCATTTCAGGTTTTCTCTCTAGAGAAATGTGGATTTTATTTTAATTTTTTCTTTTCTCTTTTTGTAACATGGAAAGTTAATTAAATTTTGATACCTAATTTCCTGAGTCTCTAATCTTCTGGAGACAGCTAATATAAAGATTGTTGAAAGGTGCCCCTTCCCCGACTTGAGCATTTTTTTTTTCCAATGGAAACATGAGTGGTTATAAATGAGTTGACTTCAAAATTAGTGGGTAGGGAGGCCAAAATTAGTTTCTACATTGTTTATCACATTTTAAAAACAGGTTTCACTTTTCAATTACCACTAATAAATTTGATGCTTGGAGAAATTGTATGCATCAGTAGCCATGATGCTATTACTAGCTGACTCTTGAATTTAATTGGGCATATCCTAAGGCAAAACTGTGAAGCGAAGAAACTTGGTCTTACTCTACCCTATGTCCTCAGTCAGGCTATTTTGCTTTATGAAAGCTGCCTTAAAAGCAATCCCCTAACTTCCATACCTTCTTGTATTAGTTTCCTAGGTTTTCCACAACAAATGACCACAAACTGAGTGGCTTCAAACAACAGAAATCTATCTCTTATATTTCTGGAAGCTGGAAGCTGGAATGCAAGGTGTCAGCAAGATTGGTTTCACGTGAAGATTCTGAGGGAGCATCTGTTCTGTGCCTCTCTTGTAGCTTCTTGTGCTTGGAGGCAATCCTTGGTATATCTCGGTTTACAGCTGCATGTCTCCAATCTCTGCTTCTGTTGTCATGTGACATTATCCCTTTGTATCTAAACTTCCCTCTTTTTATAGTTGCTGGGGTGAAGGACAGGAGGAAGGAATAATTGCAGAGTTTGAGATGTGTGGCAACCTGAATGGGAGTGGAATTTGGGGGAGAATAGATACATGTATATATAGGGTGAATCCCACGGTTGTTTACCTGAAACTATCCCAGTGCTGTTTGCTAATCAGCTATATCTCTACAAAATAAAAAAGTTTAAAAAATATAAATAAAGGAATAATTTTCTCTCTTCTCAGAAAGACACCAGTCATTGGATTAGGGCCCACCCTAATCCAGTTTGACATCATCTTAATTTGATTACATCTAAAAAGTTCCTGTTTCCACAAAAGGTCACATTCATAGATCCCAGCTGAATATAAATCTAAAATACTATTCATCCCAGTATATGTCTCTTTTCCTCTTTTTAAAACCTGTATATCCCCACTCAGACTTCCCATTTGAAGCACCGCTAAAGAATCTGCCTGTCAATAGAGAAGATAAAGAGACATGGGTTTGATCCCTTGGTTGGGAAGATCCTCTGGAATAGGAAATGGCAACCCACTCCAGTATTCTTGCCTGGAGAATCCCATGGACAGAGGAGCCTGGTGGCCCGTAGTTCATGGAATTGGAAAAAGTCAGACACAACTGAGCAACTGAACACACATATACACACACATGCCCAACTCTTGCTCATGGGGATTAGACTGAAAAACTACTCCAGGCATGCTTTCATAAATATTTATGTTGATAATACAGAAAGGTATGGAACAGAATACATTATGCTAAGTGAAAAAAAAGCCAGATTGAAAAGACTGTGTGATTCCATTTATATATCATTCTGGAAAAGGCAAAATTCTAGGGACAGAGAACAAGTCAGTGATTATAGTGTTAAGAGTAAGGAGGGGAGTTTGACCTAAAAGGGACAGCATGGAGGGACCTTCTCAAGGGTGCCAAAACTGATGGCAGTGACTCGAATCTATTTATCAAAACTCATAAAACTATATAACAAAAAAGCAAGTTTTACTGTATGTACACTAGAAATTTTTATAATGTAGTTATGCAAAGATCATGGGTGTTGGACAGACCTGTGATAATATTCTAACTCTGTTATTACCTTGTGAGATACCTTGTGAAAGCTTGGATGAGTAAGTTGACATTTGGAAGATAGTTTCCTTTACCATAAAGTGAGAGTAATACTTTTGAATCATTTAAAATCCTTTCAGCTGCAAGTGACAAGCACTTAATTCAGATAAGTTTAAGACAAACAAGGACTTTGTTGACTCAAATAATGGCATCTGTGAGATATAAGGGCTGGGTATAAGGGCTTAAGTAGTGTTCTCAGAGAACTGTCTCTCCATCTGATGATTCTGGTTCTCCCTGTGCACATGTTTCATTCATAGGCAGGCTATATCCTTGTGGCAGGAATCATGGATGCTGACTGGTCCAACCCTACATTCTACTGATTGGTGGCCCCAAAGCACTAGAGATTCTTTTTCCTACTTATTACAGGTATAAAATCTCATTAAAGACTCATATTATCCCCAGGAGCCTGGCCATCATGGGCTGTCATGGGACCCCTGGCTGTCTTTCTAGATAACTGGATGGTGGCAAGAGCACTGTAAGAAGTTTCACCAGAACCACATGAAATGGAAAAGGATGATTCCCTTAAATGGGGTACCAGGTACTATTAACAAAAGGAGGGTATTGGACTAGCAAAAACATTCTCCATTCCATTTGTTCTTCCTAGAATTCTATGTGTTAAATAGATGATAGAATTAAAATGCCTAGCATATAATAAATACCCCCCAAATCTTAAATTTCCCCTCCCACCATAACTTTTCACCATATATATGCATATTGACACAAAGGGGTTCTAAAATTCTTAATTCAGGTGATTGAACAGCTAGAGCTTAGCATTCAGAGTTAAATCAAGGTCTGCTATCCTTGGTAAGGTAGAGCTGATTTAGTTGAAATGAATTCAATCCTGTCAAGTCACTTCAGTCATGTCCGACTCTTTGCTACACTATGGACTGTAGCACGCCAGACTCTTCTGTCCATAGCATTCTCCAGGCAAGGATACTGGAATGGGTTGTAATGCCTTCCTCCAGGGGATCTTCCAAACCCAGGGATCAAACCCATCTCTATGTCTCTCGCTTTGGCAAGTGGGTTCTTTACCACTAGCGCCACCTGGGAAGCCCCAATGAATGCAATAGCAGAATATAAAAGAACAGGGCCAAGGGTCTAATGGCTCTGAAATCTTCCTTTTACTTCATTTGAAATTTATAACATTTTCAATAATGAGGCATGAAGGGAAAACATTGTTAAGCAGTCCATCTGTACTTTTTTTCATTATTTCTAAGAATGATGTGCATATCCAGGCATACTTCAAGTTTCCAAGGGACTTGAGAACTTCTTTGGAAAATCTTATCCACTTATCCAGTGAATCCATGGGAAGGGGCATAGCATATGATAGTGGTGAAACACATATACCATTTAAAGTGAACTATATTAGTTATTTATCACCATAATGATGCTGCAGAAACATAGTCACAAAACCTTAGTGACATATAACTGTAAACATTAATTGCTCACACATAAGATCAGCAGTGGATCAGAAATGTGGCCTTGCTAATGTGAGCTGGACTTTCTCACACACTTGAGAGCAGGCTATCAGCTGTTATAGCTGGCGCCTTTAGGGCCAGCTCGGTTCTGCTCCACTTTTCTGTCATCCTGCAGCAGCCTAGTTCTGGCATGTTGTCATGACAAATGGCAGAGGTAGAAGGAAGCAAATGGAAATGTGCATGGACTCTTTCAAGCCTTTGCTTGCCCCATGACTACTAATATCTCAATAACTGAATAAAGTTATATTATAAAGCTCAGAGTCAAGGAGCAGGGCAGATCACCCATGTATGTGGGTGGACACCTTAAAGTTACAGGCAAAGGGTGTGGATAAAGGGAATACTGATAAGTTGAAATCAAACGATGCAATCTACCATGTATATTTACCAAATCGCATTGGTTTAAAGGCCACTAATTTTACCATCAAGAAAGAAAAAATCGTTGTAATTAAACTATAATACAATGTTTATCATATAGACTTGTATATTTATGGAAATATTTATTTAAACAAAATGTTTATGACTTGTGATTCTCATGCACACACAAGAAAGAAACTATGTACAAAAGAAATTGTGTAATATAGTCTTAAATATTCCCATATTCAGAAAATAATTCATCTAAACCAATCTTAAACTCTGAGTAATTGATACTTGTATTTTGCCACAAAATATTATTTTTTGGTGGTATTTGTATATACATCATTTCTTAAAAGACTACTTAAGTATATCTTTCAAGCTACCAATGCTCATTCTGCAGTACTTTCTCAATCTTATCAGGCATTGTTGTTGTGCTTGTTGTTGATCAGTCACTAACTATGTCTGAATCTTTGCAACCCCATGGACTGCAGCACTCCAGGCTTCCCTGTCCTTCACTTATCTCCTGGAGTTTGCTCAAATTCATGTCCACCGAATTGGTGATGCTATCTAACCATCTCATCCTCTGCTGCCCTCTTCACCTTTGCCTTCAATCTTGCCTAGCATCAGGGTCCACTCTTTGCATCAGGTGTTGATCTCCTTGCAGTCCAAGGGACTCTCAGGAGTCTTCTCCAACACCACAGTTCAAAAGTATCAATTCTTTGGTGCTCAGCTTTCTTCACAGTCCAACTCTCACATCCATATATGGTCACTGGAAAAACCATCGCCTTGACTAGATGGACATTTGTTGGCAAAGTAATGTCTCTGTTTTTCAATATGCTATCTAGGTTGGTCATAACTTTCCTTCCAAGGAGTAAGCATCTTTTAATTCCAATGCTACAATCACCATCTGCAGTAATTTTGGAGCCCCCCAAAATAAAGTCAGCCACTGTTTCCACTGTTTCCCCATCTAGTTGCCATGAAGTGATGGGACCAGATGCCATAATCTTAGTTTTCTGAATGTTGAGTTTTAAGCCAACTTTTTCACTCTCCTCTTTCACTTTCATCCAGAGGCTCTTTAGTTCTTTTTAACTCTCTGACATAAGGGTGGTGTCATCTACATATCTGAGGTTATTAATATTTCTCCCGGCAATCTTGATTCCAGCTTGTGCTTCATCCAGCCCAGCGTTTCTCATGATATACTCTGCATGTAAATTAAATAAGCAAGAGTGACAATATACAGTCTTGATGTACTTGTTTCCCTATTTGGAATCAGTCTGTTTTTCCATGGGGAGATACCCCACGTCCAAGGTCAGAAAAACCCAGCAAGATGGTAGGTGCTGGAGTGGTGGCTGAACAGTGCTGGAGAGGCTGTGAGGAGAGACCCCATCCTCAAGCGCAAAGGAGAAGCCCCAGCAAGACTATAGGAGGGGCAAATTCCTCATTCCCTCCAGAGACCCTCAGAGAGCTGAACAAACCTTGTGCGCACCAGGACCCAGGGACCCTACAGAGACCGAGGGAGAACTGTGTTTGAACATCTCCTGTGGAGGTACGGGTCAGCAGTGGACTGCCACAGGGACAGGGGCTCTGGGTGCAGCAGACTTGGGTATGACATAAGAACTCTTGGAGGAGGTTGCCATTAACCCTACCATAGAATTGCCAGAACTTACACAGGACTGGGAAATAGTCTCTTGGAGGGCACAAACAGAACATTGTGTGCACCAGAACCCAGGAGAAAGGAGTCTCCAGCAGAGGCGTGGGTAGATGGTGGCCTGCTGCAGGGTTGGGGGCAGTGAGTGTAACAGCACAGGCATGGGATCTTTGAAAGCGTTCACCGTTACCTTCATTACCTCCAGAGGAACCAGCGCTCAAACTGCCAACATCAGTTGGATTATTGAAAAAGCAAGAGTTTTCTTGCTTTTTCTTCTAAGGGATTCTTGCCCACAGTAGTAGATATAATCGTCATCTGAGTTAAATTCTCCCATTCCAGTCCATTTTAGCTCACTGATTCTTAAAATGTCAGTATTCACTCTTGCCATCTCCTGTATGACCACTTCCAGTTTGCCTTGATTCATGGACCTAACATTCCAGGTTCGTATGCAGTATTGCTTTTTACAGCATTGGACTTTACTTCCTATATGTCCAGGTGCTCTATTTCCATAAATTTCAATAGATAATAAATTTCTGGTCTTATTGATGAATCATAAGACATTTAAAGAGCCATTAAACTCAATGTTTTATCCCCAAAATGCTCCTAACACAAATGAAGTAATACCAATTATAAATAGCTATGACCAAAGTCACATACGTGCAAGCAGTGACAATAAAGTGATTATGGTCTCCTGACTTATAGCATTTAAGAGATGCTATAAATGTTAAGATGGACTCCATTCTCAGATATCAGTCAGTTCTGTTCAGTTGCTCAGTTGTGCCTGACACTTTGCAGTCCTGTGGACTGCTGCATACCAATCTTCTCTGTCTATCTCCAACTCCTAAAGCTTGCTCGAACTCATGTCCATCAAGTCAGTGATGCCATTCCACCATCTCATCCTCTGTCATCCCCTTCTACCTTCAATCTTTCCCAGCATCAAGGTCTTTTCCAATGAATCAGTTCTTTGCATCAGGTGGCCAAAGTTTTAGAGTTTCAGCTTCAGCATCAGTCCTTCCAATGAATATTCAGGACTGATNCTGTCATCCCCTTCTACCTTCAATCTTTCCCAGCATCAAGGTCTTTTCCAATGAATCAGTTCTTTGCATCAGGTGGCCAAAGTTTTAGAGTTTCAGCTTCAGCATCAGTCCTTCCAATGAATATTCAGGACTGATTGCCTTTCAGATCGACTGATTTGATCTCCTTGCAGTCCAAGGGACACTCAAGAATCTTCTCCAACACCACAATTCAAAACTATCAATTCTTTAGCACTCATCATCAATTCTCATATATTAACATGTAAAAAACATTGAGTGTATTAGAAATAATGAAATATGAATATTTACAGTTTTGAATAATTACAGCTTCTGGGCCAAATTTGAGTTAAAGAAGGTAAGAGTTATACTTAGGATGCTGAACATTATTTGTTTAGTTCACTGAAGAAGCAAAATGCCTACCATAAGTGGCTAGAATGCCAGTGGTGATTTGAAATGAGCACAGTTGCCAAGAGTAATAGTCCCTCTACATTTACATTTATTGTAAAGGCAACAGTTCAAAGTGTCCCAACAGGCTAAACTATGCTTCTTTTCACAGAACAGCACAAGATCTTGTATGTAATAAGATACACACACAAACACACAAGTGTGGCTCAAATGGAAAATAATCCACTTGCAGTGCAGGAAACCCAGGTTTGATTCTGGGTAGGGAAGATCCCCTGGAGAAGGAAATGGCAACAACTCCAGTATTCTTGCCTGGAGAATCCCATGGACACAGGAGCCTGGCGGGCTGCAGTCCATAGGGTCGCAAACAGTAAGACATGACTGAACAGCTAACACAAACACCCATACATAATACAGAATGGTTTATTGAATGAAAGAATGCAATCAATCTGATTTCTGTATTGACCATCTGGTGATGTCCATGTGTAGAGTCATTTCTTGTGTTGTTAAGGAAGGTGTTTTCTATTATCAGTACATTCTCTTGGTAAAACTCTGTTAGTCCTTGCCGGGCTTCATTTTGTATTCCAAGGCTAAACTTGCCTGTTACCCCAGATATCTCTTGACTTCCTACTTTTGCATTCCAGTCCCCTATGGTGAAAAGGATATCTTTTTTGGTGTTAGTTCTAAAGAGTCTTGTAGGTCTTCATAGAACCATGCAGCTTCTTTGGCATTTGTGGTTGGAACATGGGCTTAGATTACTGTGATATTTAATGGTTTGCCTTGGAAATGAACAGGGAGCATTCCATTGTTTTTGAGATTCCACACAAGTACTGCATTTCGTGCTCTTTTGTTGACTATAAGGGCTACTCTGTTTCTTCTAAATGATTCTTGCCCACAGTAGCAGATATAATGATCATCTGAATTAAATTTGCCCATTCTGGTCCATTTTAGTTCACTGATTCCTAAAACACTGATGTTCACTCTTAACATCTTCTGTTTGACCACTTCCAATTTGCCTTGATTCATGGACCTAACATTCCAGGTTAGTATGCAATATTGTTCTTACAGCATCAGAATTTACTTCCATCACCAGTCATATCCACAACTGGGTGTTGTTTTTCCTTTGGCTCAGCCTCTTCATTCTTTCTAGAGCTTTTTATCCACTCACCTCCAGTAGCATATTGGGCACCTTCTGACATGGGGAGTTCATCTTTCAGTGTCATATTATTTGCATTTTCATACTGTTCTTGGGTTCTCAAGGAAAAATACTGAAGTGGTTTGCCATTCCCTTCTCTAGTGGACCACATTTTGTCAGAACTCTACACCATGACCCATCCATCTTGGGTGGCCCTACATGGCGTGGCTCATAGTTTCATTGAGTGAGACAAGGCTGTGATCCATGTGATCAGTTTGATTACCGTTCTGTGATTGCAGTTTTCATTCTGTATGCCCTCTGATGGAGAAATTCAATACAGTCAGCAAAAACAAGACTGGGAGGTTACTGTGGCTCAGATAATGAACTTATCGCAAAACTCAAAGCTAAATTGAAGAAAGTAGGGAAAGCCACTAGACCATTCAGGTATGACCTAAATCAAATCACTTATACAGTGGAAGTAACAAATAAATTCAAGGGATTAGATCTGATAGAGTGCCTGAAGAATTATGAATGGTAGTTTGTAACATTGTATAGGAGGTGGTGATCAAAACAATCCCTAAGAAAAAGAAATGCAAAAAAAAGGCAAAACTGTTTTCTGAGGAGGCTTACAAATAGCTGAAAAAAGAAGAGAAGCAAAAGGCAAAGGAGAAAAGGAAAGATATACCCACGTGAATTCAGAGATTCAAAGATTAGCAAGGAGAGATAATAAAGCCTTCCTAAGTGATCAGTGCAAAGAAATAGAGAAAAACAGTAAAATAGGAAAGACTAGAGACCCTTCAAGAAAATACCAAGGGAATTTCATGCAAAGATGGGCACAATAAAAGACAGAAATTGTATGGAACTGACAGAAGCAGAAGATATTAGGAAGAAGTGGCAGAAATACAGAGACGATCCATACAAAAAAGATCTTAATGACCCAGATAACTATGAGGGTGTGATTACTCACCTAGAGCCAGACATCCTGGGGTGCAAAAGTCAAGTGGGCCTTAGGAAGCAATACTATGAATAAAGCTAGTGGGGGTGATGGAATTTCAGCTGAACTATTTCAAATCTTAAGTGATGATGCTGTTAAAGTGCTGCACTCAATATGCCAGCACATCTGGAAAACATCAACAGTGGACACAGGACTTGAAAAGGTGAGTTTTTATTCCAATTCTAAAGAAAGACAATGCCAAGGAATGTTCAAACTACTGCACACTTGCACTCATTTCACATGCTAGCCAAGCAATGCACAAAATTCTCCATGCCAGGGTCAACATAACATGAACCGAGAACTTTCAGGTGAACATGCTGGATTTATAAAAGGCAGCGGAACCCGAGATCAAATTACCATATTCACTGGGTCATAGAAAAAGCAAGAAAATGCAAGAAAAATATCTACTTCTGCATCATTGACTACACTAAAGCCTTTACTGTGTGGATCACAATAAACTGTGGAAAATTCTTAAAAAGATGGAAATACCAAACCACCTGACCTGCCTCCTGAGAAATCTGTATGCAGGTCAAGAAGCAACAGCAAGAACTGGACATGAAACAATAGACTGGTTCCAACTCAGGAAAGGATGACGTCAAGGCTGTATATTGTCACTCTGCTTATTTAACTTATATGCAGAGTACTTCATGTGAAATCCTGGGCTGGATGAAGCACAAGCTGGAATCATGTTTACTGGGAGAGATATCAATAACCTCAGATATGCAGATGGCACCACCCTTATGGAAGAAAACAAAGAGAAACTAAAGAGCTTCTGAATGAAAGTGAAAAGAGGAAAGTGAAAATTGTGGTTTAAAACTCAACATTCAAAATACTAAGATCATGACATCCAGTCCCATCACTTCATGGCAAATACATGCAGAAAAAATAGATAGAGTGAAAGACTTTATTTTCTTGAGCTCCAGAATCATGCAGATGGTAACTGCAGTCATAAAATTAAAAGACACTTGCTCCTTGGAAAAAAAATCTAGGACAAAGCTAGACAGCATATTTACAAGCAGAGACATTACTTTGTCGACAAAAGTCTGTAGAGTTAAAGCTCTAGTTTTTCCAGTAGTCATGGTCGGACACGACTGAAGCGACTAAGCAGCATGGTATGCTGTGCTTAATCGCTCAGTCATATCTGACGCTTTGCGACCCCATGGACTATAGCCCACCAGACTCCTCTGTCACAGGGTTTCTCCAGGCAAGAACACTGGAGTGGGTTGCCATGTCCTCCTCTAGGAGATCTTCTCAACCCAGGAATCAAACCCAGGTGTCCCGTATTGCGGGCAGACTTTTTACCATCTGAACGTCCACGGAAGCTCAAGTACTTCTATGCTGGGGTCCAGTTTTGTCCAATACAAATACTATGAGACCCTGCTATCTTTTAATTTTCAGTTGCATGGATATCTTTTTCTCTCCTGTTACTATCAGTTTGTATGTATATTTAAAGTGTGTCTCTTGTAGGTAGCATATAGATACTATTTAGAAATTATATTTAATCATTTCCAAGCTGTGTATTCTTTCATAATTTAACATGTCTCAAATGACATCTCACAATTCTGGTTGGATACAGGCATTTTAAAGAAGATGACCTTGTCTGAGCATGTGAGAACTTGGTTACAAGGTTAATATTGTTCTCACTACAGTTAAAAAATAGCTGTAGTTGGCACCATATATATTTCATTTAATTACATGTAAAATATCCTGGTTATACTATGAATTGGTACTTATTTTTAAATGATTGTTATATGCAAAAAGATATAAAAGCAACATAATGCAAAGACATTGTATTAGTGAAATTGTTACTCATCTTTGAAGAAATGACTACAAGTAACAAAAAATTTGCTGAATGATGTAAATTGTTTGGAAAAATATATCTGGGACTAAAACATGCTCCATCAATTACCCTCTTCTATAGCTTAGAAAATCAAGAACACTAAGAACTCAGAGAATAAAAAGCAATTCACAGAATGAAGAGAACTTAGGTAATCCTTAGTCAATTTATTTCACTTATATTTTTCTTTTTATGTGCAATAGTGAAATATGACAAGAGTAAATTTGAAGGTATATCTAAAGAGGTTGTTTACTAAATATAAAAAAGTTCTAAGGGAAAAGAAAGCATTTCTGTGTAATTGGTGATCATTTTGGGGGGGATATATATAGTAATGCTTCATTTTGCATGTATAGCATCTTAAAAATTGATGAAATCTGAAATGTCCTTAGCACTCCTACATTTTTATATTTTTGTACTTTTGATAGAGATTTAGCACTCCTACATTTTTATATTTTTGTAATTTTGATAGAGATTCAAAATTCAAGGAAAGGGCACTTAGTAGCCTTACTTGAACGATATGATAATCCCTTTTCCTTAAAGAGGATGAGTACCTTGATTGGTAATGCCACAAAATTTATTCCAGTGAAGACCAGTTGGATTCTCAAGGAAATATTAGAATTTTATTACAAAAAGAATGGCATGTGGATATTAAGTAATCAAGACAGTTGTATAACAAAGTGTTCATATTATTATTTATAACTATAATATTCTTAAGATATAAAAAACTAATTCAATCAACAGATATGAGAATATTAATATCCCAGAAACTTCATCTACACTTGATATTACAATTTTTTTTCTCAATCTGATGAGAGACTATTTCACAATTGCGTTAATTTGCATTTTCTTTCTTTCTATTTAAGGCAAACATCCTTTATATGTCTTTGGTCATTTGTATTTCCGCTTCTGCAGATGATTTGTTCAAAATCCCCCCCCCCCCTNTGCAACATCAATCTCATCACAAGTTCTTGGGACATTTACAGAAAGCAATTCCAAGTTCACACAAAAATGCATTTTAAATGCTGATGATATGTGTGTGGTACTAGAAACCATGAACACGATTATTGTTGAACAGCAATTAATACAAAATCATTGGTGTTAAATGAGTGTCAGCAGAGTAACTCATTAATATAAATGCTTTTACCAAGTTATGGAGAAAAGTGTTGATTACTCTTAGGCAGAGGAAATTAAATGAAGTAAACTTTAAAATCTAACGTCTTGACATTTTGTTAGTAAGCAAGAGATATTTTAAACTAATCCATGAAATTGGTTGGCTGACTGCCATTATTAGCTCAGATCTTTGGTTGTTAAAGGGAAAAATTTGTTCTAATAAAAAGTCTTTTTCCAAAGTAACATACTTGATGCAGGCACAATTTAAATTCCCATAAATAGAAAAATTAAGCCCGTACATCTAAGAAAGAACTTTCATTGTGTTCAGTAAATATTTTTGAAACATCTAAAAAACAAATCTAAATTAATGAAAAAGTTTTTCCTTTTATCCTGAATTATACCTTTAATAATCTTTTGTTGTTAGATTAACCCTATAAATAAACTCCATAGACAATATGTTTTTATTAAAATACTAATATTTGAAGATTATTTCTGATTCTTTATAGCTCTGAGATCAGAGCTCTGTCTACAGTGACATTATCAGTTGAAAGTCAATTTTTAATCCTACTCACAAGAAGTTATTTTTTATATTTTGTTAAAAAATTCTTAAAATAGTTAAATCACTGGGAAATTCACAATATATTTTAATTTCTTAAAAAAGATAATTTTCAAAAAGTGACCTAGAGAAGTAAAAGAGTTAATATATTTTAGAGAAGCATTTTAAAAAGCTGGCTTCATGGAGCAAATCACTGTCCTTTAAAACATTTCAAAATGATGAAAATTTTATGTGTCTGCAGTGTTCAGTATAGTACCCACTAGTCACTGGCCACCTGGAATGTGGCCAGTAGAAAGAGAAATTGAATTTTAAGTTTATTTAATTTTAACAAATTTAAATAGTTTCATATGAATAGTGACTGCTATGTTAGACATTGCGGCTATACACTATAGACTACCTACTCAAATAACCAAAAGGCCTTTGAAAACCACCACAATACTGTAAAGTAATTAGCCTCCAATTAAAATAAATAAATAAAGGAAAAAATAAACAGTGAAACTAACTGAAGCAACTCAGTTCCTCCAGGTAGAAATGGATAGACACTGGTTTAAGTTTCCCCCAAATGGATAAACCAATTGATCATTTACGTCTTACCTCTGTATATTGTTTGTTGTGAAACATTCTACTGGTGAATAATCAATACTCATTATCATTATTTAATATGATAAACTATTGGTTCACAAAAGTGATTTTATTCACTTCTCACTTTCTCAAATGAAATACATTAATCACCTTAGGCTGAGGTGTTTTATTTATAAGATTAACACCATCGAAATGTCAAATATAGACACGCCTAGGCATGAGTTTGGCTTGGAGATGGGTTTCCCAGAAGAAATCTCATTTGCTTAGTAATTTTGCAAATTTTTAAGAATATGAAATATAAACAACTCATATAATCTATACTTTATTATCCTTAAATATAGAAACTATACATTCATTTAATGATAAAATTTGCATGTTTAAAAAATATCCAAGCCATTTAGTTTTAAAAAATCAAACTATTCCATCACTTAGATATAATCTTTGCTAAATTTTATTGGTCTTAATTCCAGACAATCATTTATTCTTACATGAGCATAGAGATACAGATATCTAAACTGAGAGAGCAAACTACCACTATTAAAATGTAACTATTTTTGCTTCTTTTCTTTTAAAAATCATCAATGTCATTTTATTTTAATTTAAAAGAAAAAGAGCTGAATTGAAGCTAAATCAACTACTATCATTTTGGTAATTGCTTCTTGCTCAAAAAAAATACCTTAACTTAAAGTATCTTTCCAAATTTAAAGTGTTCATGAAAGCCTAAAGAATTTATTTCATTATTTCAACTGAATATCTTATGTTCAGGCAATAGTGATTGACTGTCTATTATGAAGATAAGTACATGAACACTGAAATTCATTCTCCTACCAATTACTTCCTATTCTTCCACATAGCTAAACATTTGTTATACTACCTATGGCTTTTGTTTGTTTAGTTGGAATTTTAGTTTCATTACATATGAATGTTTTACATCACTTGCACCCTATTCTGTGACTTTTTAACCTCCTAATAAGCCTCTCAAACTTTATTATGCCCAACAACCAGCTCAGCAGAAGATTAAAACCTGTTCTTCCACAGTCTTGTCAAATCTTGGTTATTAGCAACTCTAGTCTCCAGTTGCTCAGTACGTGAAACCTGGAGTCATTCTTGAGACTCTCCTTTCTCACCCCACATCCAAACTGTAAAAACTCCTGTCAGTTCTACCTTCTAAGTATACTGAGAATCTGCCCATCTTCTCAGCACTGAACTTCAGCCCCATCACATTGGTACAAATCACCAACAATCCACCTGAATCTATGCAACAGCTTCCTACCTGGTCTCCCTGCTTTGCCTTGTGCCCCCTCAGTCACTCCTCAACACAGAATGATCCTTTTTTAAAAACAGTACAGTTATGTCAACCTTTTGAGGGAAACCCTTCAAAGTTTTAAGAATGGCCAGCAAGTCCCTGTACAATCTCACCCTGTTCCCATTTCACCTAGTGTCTTATGACCCCATTCCAGCCACACTAGCCTCCTCATATATGACAGGTAACTCTGGACACTATTGGACATGGTCCTTGCTATGCGTTTCATACATTTTGTTGGATACATGATTAGAATGGAAAGAGTCAAATGACATACATATATACACAATTTTATACACAATGCTAAATGGTTTTCCGATGTGGTTTTACCAATTTATACTTCTACTGCCAATTTATACTCCATTCCATGAGAATGGAATGCAATGCAATGCTCATGGAATATGCGGAGAACTATCACTCCACATATTTGAAAACTTCAAATTGTTAGTCTTTCTTTCTAGCCATCTGGTGAGTGCATGGTGAACTTAATTGCAGGTTTACTCCTTATTTCCCCTATTACCAGTGAGGTTGGACAGCATTCTGAATTATCTGTTCTCAACTTGGTATCGTTAATTAAGATGTTTCCTTGTTATAGAGGAGAAACCAGATATTTCATTTCCAAGAACTTCCTGTCTGCTTGATTCTGAATTGAAGTCTGACCTTGAGAGAATTCTGAGAAGGGAAGGAAAGGTCATATTCTCCAAAGAAAGTTATAGCCAGACTAACTGGCAGACATGAGAGTCTGAGCAGCTCCTGATGAGCTCCTGAGCACTTGTCACTTCACTGAAGCAGAGGAAGACAGTAAGAGCATCTCCGAGCTTCACTACCCAGGCTCTTTATAAAGCTATATAAGCTTCTAATTCATGATACTAAAACTCTTTATACATCCAAATATGTAACGTGTCTTCTGCTTTACTATCCAAAATTCTGATGGTATTAATACCTGTTCACATATTTATTGACCCTTGAAATTTTGTGAAGGGTTTGCTCAAGCCTCCTGCCTTTTTACCATTCTGGGTTGCCTTTCTCTCATTGATTAGTAGGAATATTTAATATTATTTTAGAGTTTAGTTATAGATGATCTAAGTATTTCTCCCACTCCATAGACTGCTTTTTTCAATCTCTCAAATGGTATATTTTGATAAGATTGACAATTTTGAGGTAGTTTAACAAATACATGAATAATGATTTTATGTTTTAACTTTAAAAACTATTTCCTAATAACAGTCATGGAGATATGCTCTTATGCTATTTTAATCTTTGGTTTTCCTTTCACATCCATGTTTAAAATTTAAAATCTGTTTGGAAATATTTTTTCAGTAAGGCATGAGGAGAGTTCATTGCCCTCCCCCCACATAGTTATCCAATTGATCAACACTTTATCAAATAGACCATTTTTTTCTCCCATTTCTTGGGTGCCAACTTTTACATAGATAAACTATCTATATCTATGTGGATTTCCTTCTGGGTTTTCTAGTCTGTTTTTTTGAGCTATTGGTCTATTCTTCAGTCAACCCCACACTGTCTTAAATATCTTCATAGCAAATACCAATATTCCTTAAAGAAAGCCTTTCTACCTGTTTTTCATTTTTTAGACTGTCTCAATTATTCTTGGTCTTTTGTAATTCTAAATAAATTTTTGAATAAGATTATCAATTTCCATTTTTGAAAACTGTGAATTTATTTACTTTATCTGTTCCATTTTGTTTGATTTAGTTTTTGAAGGGAGAAGGTGTGGTACTTAAATCAATACTCCCTGCTCCCAGCGATATCTGACACACAAATATAATCTCAGCTCCTCAGTTTGAATTCCAAAAGTCACACTCACTCTAGATAAAATCTTTACAGATTGTTAAACTATTGTGAAAGACCCTATACTGACTTATTCTTGCCTTTATTTCCAGCCACTGTATATGCCAGGAATATGGCTTGGGAACTATATATTAGATTCAACTTCTTTCTTTTGGTATTAACCTGGCTGTCATGTTTTTCCAGAAGTCTTTCTTGAGTTCATCAAGCAAGCGTAATAACTCTCTTCTGTTGTATAAACCTCTATATGTAGTAAATATTCATCTGTAGCCTTAAAATTATTTAGGCATTATTCAAATCTCCCTTATAAGAAGATAGAGATCCAATATAATCATCTTGAATCTTGAATAAAAAATACTTAGGCAAACATCTCTACTTTAGAAACATAAATGGATACACAAATAGATATTTAGAGATAAACAGTTGGCATTTTAGTCTAGTATCATATTAGTTTACACTGTTTATCTGCAAGTCACTTCTATAGATTTTTTGATGATTATAAAGGACAGAACAACACAGAGTCAGCATTAAAAGCAGGTTGGGGATTCTATAGGAAAATGGCTCTACAGTGGTATTTCTAATGATTTTGCCTGCACACAGTCCATGAGGCCATCACAGTCTAACCCAAGTGTTGATCTGGAGCCCTATGACTCGGTTTGGGGCAAGCAGAGATAAGCCTCGTGAGAAGTTGCTGCAAGGCAGTTTCTCTCCTAATCTTGTGAAAGACTGACATAGAGCTAATTTCTGTACATATCTCTAGTTTCAGCTGAGCACAGATTTTTCCACTGCACCTCATCCCTTGGAGTACAGATTCAGGTTCCGTGTAAGTTTATAAAACAGCTTGGTTTTGGTTTAGAAACTGCTCCCCAGTGGCAGAGTGACCCATCACCTGTGTTATCTGCCATCTGATATTGTCATTTAGATTCATAATGTGAAACAGGGAATATGGGGTACTGGTACTATGCTGATCTTACTTTCCTTTGACATAAGTAATAGANAAAGTGATGTCTCTGCTTTTTAATATGCTGTCTAGGTTTGTTATAGCTTTTCTTCCAAGGAGCAAGCATCGTTTGATTTCATTTTTGGATATCACCATTCTTATCTTAAATAGTTTGCATATTTTTAGTACTCTTATTATGAGAAGACCAGTAATAAGGATTGTGTAAGAACTAAACTGTACTTTTATGAGAAGTACTTCATTGGGAAGTCTTACAAATAGGGAGGATGATTATGTGTGCATTTTATAAAATCCATTTTGGTGACAGTATACAAAACAGATTGGTGAAACCTTTGATTAGATGTAGGGAGTCCAGTGTGTGTGAACTCAGTCACTCAGTCCTGTCTGACTCTTTGTGGCCATGGACTGTAGCCCACCAGGCTCCTCTGTGCATGGGTTTCTCCAGGCAAAAATATGGGAGAGGTTTGCCATTTCCTACTCCAGGGGAATCTTCTCCATCTGGGGATCGAACTTGCATCTCTTGGCAGGCAGGTTTTTTTTTTTATCACTCATGCCACCTGCAGGTAATCTAGGCAAAGAGGATGTTGCCTTGGATCAGCATTCTGGCAGTAGACTTGAGAGACTGGATAGATTTGGAAAATAGGAGGCAAAGTTGACTGAATTGTCTTAAATTACTTGCCTGCTTTGAATATGATTGGATATTTAACAGTTTTAAAAATGACAGTAGCTTCTGGTAAGCAGTGGTACTTTATTATATATGTGATTTGTAACATTTTGCTGCTATCCTATTTCTAAGAATTAAGAATGACCATACATACATAAAATTCTTGGGTGAATGATCTACTGGAGGAGTATCATATTCTTCAAAAGTCTGAAATTGTAGAAAATTATTCAATATTGAGTATATTTTCATTTGTGTGTTGTAAGATATTATTATTTCTTCACCTTTTATCAATTTGCTGATAATTACAGCCTGGAGAGTAATGTCAAAGAATACTGAGCAATTTAAATAGTCTTTTTTGTGGTTTTAAATAACTNTAAATGCCAGCTATTAATAGTTAGCAAATTTTCCAACCATCAACAAAAGTGTTTATAAATATGCTCTTAAAGAGTGAAAATTCATGATAACACTCAATAGAATTTATAATCTACCTATTGAAATAGAAGTCACGAAATAAAGCAATAATAAAAAGAATGGTGGCCTAGGTGTATCAGGTTCAGTTCAGTTGCGCAGTCGTGTCCGACTGTTTGTGACCCCATGGATTGTAGTACGCCTGGCTTTCCTGTCCATCACCATCTTCCAAAGCTCGCTCTAACTCATCTTCATTGAGTGAGTGATGTCATCCAGCCATCTAATAATCCTCTGTCATTTAGAATTGAATGGTGTGATCTTCTTTCAGTTCAAGAGACTCTCAAGAGTTTTCTCCAACACCACAGTTCAAAAGCATCAATTCTTCAGCACTTGGCTTTCTTTATAGTCCAGCTGTCATATCCATATATGGCTACTGGGAAAAACCATAGCCTTGACTAGATGGATCTTTGTTGGCAAAGTGATGTCTCTGCTTTTGAACNTTTCTCCAACACCACAGTTCAAAAGCATCAATTCTTCAGCACTTGGCTTTCTTTATAGTCCAGCTGTCATATCCATATATGGCTACTGGGAAAAACCATAGCCTTGACTAGATGGATCTTTGTTGGCAAAGTGATGTCTCTGCTTTTGAACATGCTGTCTAGGTTGGTCATAGCTTTTCTTCCAAGGAGCAAATGTCTTTTAATTTCATGGCTGCAGTCACCATCTACAGTGATTTTGGAGCCCCCCAAAATAAAATCTGTTACTGTTTCCATTGTTTCTCCATCTATTTGCCATGAAGTGACAGGACCGGATGCCATGATCTTAGCTTTCTGAATGTTGAGTTTTAAGCCAAATTTTTCACTCTCCTCTTTCACTTTCAACCACAGGCTCTTTAGTTTCTCTTTGCTTTATGTCATAAGGGTGGTGTCATCTGCATATCTGAGGTTATTGATGTTTATCCTGGCAATCTTGATTCCAGCTTGGGGTTTATCCAGCCTGGCATTTTGCATGATGTACTCTGTATATAAGTTAAATAAGCAGGTCATGACAATATGCAGCCTCGACATACTCCTTTCCCAATTTGCAACCTATTTGTTGTTCCATGTTCAATTCTATCTGTTGTTTCATGTCCAGTTCTAACTGTTGTTTCTTGACTTGCATACAGATTTCTCAGGAGGCAGATCAGTTGGTTTGGTATTCCCATCTCTTGAAGAATTTTCCAGTTTTTTGTGATCTACATAGTTAAATGCTTTGGCATAGTCAATAAGGCAGAAGTATATAGTAGATGTTTTTCTGGAACTCCTTTGCTTTTTTGATGATCCAGCAGATAATGGTAATTTGATCTCTGGTTCCTCTGCCTTTTCTAAATCCAGCTTGGACATCTGGAACTTCATGATTCAGGTACTTGTTGAAGTTGGCTTGGAGAATTTTGAGCATTACTTCGCTAGCGTGTGAGATGAGTGCAATTGTGCAGTAGTTTGAACATTCTTTGACATTGTCTTTCTTAGGGATTGGAATGAAAACTGAACTGTGGCCACTGCTGAGTTTTCCAAATTTGCTGACCTGTTGAATGCAGCACTTTCACAGCATCATCTTTTAGGATTTGAAATAGCTCAATGGAATTCCATCACCTCCACTAGCTTTGTTTGTAGTTATGCTTCCTAAGGCCCACTTGACTTTACTTTCCAGGATGTCTGGCTCTAGGTGAGTCATTACACCATCATGGTTATCTGTGTCATGAGATCTTTTTTGTATTCTTCTGTGTATTCTTGCCACCTTTTCTTAATATCTTAGTTTCAGTTTCACTAGTAGGGAAAATCACACTTCTTAGCTCCTTCAATTCATGTTTTCTGTTTCACAGACATGAGATGTGTGCCAGATTCTTTCTTACCTCAGGACATCAAACAGGCTATGTCCCTCTGCTGCTTACCAATCCACCTCTCACCCAACAAGGACATATCTAGTCATCACATGATTAATCCTTTTTCCTTCTTCAGTTTTCAGTTTAAATGGCATTATCCAGAGAACCATTCTTTGAACTACTTTAAATCTATCAATTGGTTCTCTGATTGCATTCTATAGTATCCCTTTGTCATATTTACCACATTTTGAAATAGAAAATAAAAAATAAAGCCTGAGAAACAGAAAAATAGATCATAATTATTCATGTTTATCTTTCTTTTAGAATGTGAATTTTATGAACACAGATGATAGTTTTTCATTTATTATTATTATTAATATTATTACCATTATCATCATTACTTTGTTAAAATTTTATTTCTACCACCTAGCTCAGACCCTGGCATATAGAGGAGCTTAAATGATGAGATGTAAATTAGAAAAAAATGAGCCACTGACTCTCAATTTCTTGGGTATGAATTCTTGAGTGCTATATTTCTCCTACCCCTTAAATATTCTTTTCTTCTGTTCTCTATAGTCAGGGACTTAAAATTCCAAAAGTAATTCATGTAAAGCATATGACTTTATTGGAACTGAATTGGAAATTTGGTGGAAAAGAGCAGCAAATAGAAAAGAAGGATATTGGTGATGTTACACTGGAACTTTGGAAATGGATTTCCCCATAAGAAAAATTTTACAGGTAGAGCAGACAGTGGAAAAGGTGCAAATATTAACAATGATTGGGTAATATTTTATTATACATTTTTATTAGTTTTATATCAAAGTAACAGGCTAAGAAATTCCAAGATATTCTATGTCTGTGCTTCAGATCTCAACTCCATATCGATTTGGGGGTTTGAAGATATAGACCTCAAGAAGCAATATATAAGAATAATTGTGACCATCACCTGAGTGATAAGAGTCCATATCAACCACATGAAAAGAGAAAATCTCCAACTTCATTTTTCCATCTGTGTCATGTTCTGTAACAGTCTCTGTGAAGCCAAAGTTTAATTTTTAAACAGCTATACATAAGGACCATACAAATTTATTGAAGAATAAGTGAAAGATACCAATATCCTAAAGATTCAAAGGAATACCAAATCAGACAAAAATCTTAGGAAACTGACATAGTAAATTAAGAAAAAACAAAGACCTTGACTCAGGAGCAGAAATGATTATAAAGACCAGTATAGATGCAGAGTTCAGAGGTAAGATAATATAGACATGATAGACATAAATAGAGCAGATAATCTTTTAAATTAATTAAAAACTAAGTAATAATGAAAATCAAAATCTTGAAGAGAGTTTGAGAAATTCCCCAGGTTGAAGAAGAAAAAGATAGATGAAATTAATAAGATATAACAGAAAGGAAAGATAATGGTGAATGGACTCAAGTATTATAGTAATTCCCAAGGAAGTCATTCACTGTGTGGTTAACAACAAACTTTAACAAAATTCTTAAAGAGATGGGAATACAAGACCACTTTACAAGTCTCTTGAGAAATCTGTGTGCAGGTCAAGAAGTAACAGAACCAGACATGGAACAATGGATGAGTTCAATATTGGGAAAGACGTATGTCAAGGCTGTATATTTTCACCCTGCTTATTTAATCTATATCCAAATCATATCATGCAAAATGCTAAGATAAATGAATCACAGGCTAGAGTCAAGATTTCTGGGAGAAATATCAACCTCAGAAATGGAGATGATACCCCTCTAATAGCAGAAAGTGAAGCTGAACTAAAGAGACACTTGATGATGGTGAAAGAGGAGAGTGAAAAAGCTGCCTTAAAACTCAACTTTCAAAAAACTAAGATCATGACATCTCATCCCATCACTTCATGGCAAACAGAAGGGTAAAAAATGGAAACTAGTGAGAAAATTTTTCCTCAACTAGAATTCCATCACCTCCACTAATGAATATCTGTAGTCCATGGAAAAACAAAACCAAAAAGACTGTGGACCTATCCAAACTTGGTAACAGTATGCCAAAGGCGGGGGGGGGGGGGAATTTATTAATATGTATATATAAAACATGCCTTAAAAATATCTTCTATATATAAAATTTATATTAACATTCTTCTCCACTACCTAAAAAATCATTTTCTGAACATGTTAAAATAAATGTTGTAAATATATAGTTTGGCAGAATTATGGAAATGGAAGCAGCCCAAAATAAGAAAAACAATAAGAATAGAATATGGAAAATAATTTTATAAAATGTCACAGAAATATTGTGGAATATTTGTGTATATCTGCAATTAAGGATAATTTCAAACTGTGTTTTGAACACTTTCAGAGGTGCTAAGAATTAATATGATGATCAATTAATGGTAGTTTGTGTCAGAATTTAAGTAAATGCATTGTAGAAAATCGCTGGAGAAATAAAAAAAGATGAAGACAGCTATTCTGTTAGTGTCACAAAGTCCAACACAAACAGAATAGTATGTCACATCTAATGTAACCTACCAGATTACAGTGATGTGACTCTTAATCTATTCAATAACATAGGTTTACTTTTTTATGTTTTAAAGGTAAGTTATATGAGTTCTTAAGTCATACATCTTTAAGTTTTTCCTAGACAGAAAGTTGGAAATTTTAGAACAGCATGATCTCACCACCCAACGAGCAACTACAGTCATTTTGTTATTGTTCTTGTTCAGTCGCTAAGTCATGTCTGACTCTGCAATCCCATGGACTACAGCATTCCAGGCTTCCCTGTCCTTCACTATCTTCTGGAATTTGCTCATACTCATGTCCACTGATTCAGTGATGCCATCGAACCACCTCATTCTCTGTTGCCCCCTTCTCCTCCCACCCTCAGTCTTTCACAGCATCAGGGTCTTTCCCAGTGAGTAAGCTCTTCACGTCAGGTGGCCAAATTATTGGAGCTTCAGCTTCAGCTTCAGCGTCAGTCTCTCTAATGGATATTCAGGGTTGATTTCCTTTAGGACTGGCTGGTTTAATCTCCTTGCTGTTCAAGGGAATTTCAAGATTCTTATCCAGTACCACAATTCAAAAGCATCAATCCTTTGGTGCTCAGCCTACTTTATGATCCAACTCTTACCTCCATCCATGACTACTGGAAAAACCATATTTTTGACTGTGGACATTTGTCAACAAAGTGATGTCTCTACTTTTTAATATGCTGTCTAGGGTTTGTCATAGCTTTTCTTACAAGGAGCAAGCAGATTTAACTTCATGGCTTCAGTCACTGTTCATAGTGATTTTGGTACCCAAGAAAATAAACTTTGCCACTGTTTCCATTTTTTATCCCATCTATTTGCGATGAAGTGGTGGGACTGTAGACCATGCTCTTATTTTTTTTGAATGTTGAGTTTTCAGCCAGCTTTTTCACTCTCCTCTTTCACCTTCATTAGAAGCTCTTTCATTACTCTTCACATTTTGCCATTAGAGTGGTATTATCTGAGTATCTAAACGTTGTTGATATTTCTCCTAGCAATCTTGATTCCAGCTTGTTTGATTCAGCCAGGCATTTCACATGATGTACTCTGCACGTAAGTTAAATAAGCAAGGTCACAATATTCAGCCTTTTCTCAATTTTGAACCAGTCCTAACTATTGCATTTTATCCAATAATTTTTTGCATATTACTTTGCTTGCTTGCAAAGTAATATATCCTGATTTTTTGCATTGTAGAATTTACATTTGCTTTGTCATGTAACAAAATAGTCTTCATAATTATTTTAACAATTACATACTGTTCCATTGAATAGATGTATCATAATTTTCTCATCCATTTTTCATTTTAATTTTAACTTGTTTCTTATTTTTGACAATAAGTAACAAGGAATGCACATCATTTTTTAATTAATTATTTCTTTAAATGGCTTTCATGAATCCTATTTTATTATCATAATATATTATAGTTGATTTATATCAGCCAAATAAACTAAAGCATGGTTTTGCCAAAGCATGTAGGAAAGTATTAATTTTGCTGCATGTTTTATCACTTATCACTAAATTTAAAAAACTTTTTATTTGAAAGTTTGTGTGTTTTATTATTTATCATATTATTTTATTTATTTATGTGAAGAATATCTTTGAAAACTAGCAAAATTTAAAATTGTTCATATATTAGTTGTATTGGCTATGAAAATTTGATATCTATGCAACCAGTAACTCAACCCATCAACTTAGTGGATAGGAGAGGAGGTAGATATTGGAGGTTGGAAATCTGGTAACTCTTGTTATGAAATGGCAAAGCATTTGTTTGAAATGTCACCTACAGTACTTTGGAAGGCAGATCAAGTGCCAACCAAGAGTGTAGCCTTACATAAATAACTAGTGAAAAAAGAAGAATGTATTGGCAGCTTATTGTCACTTTCAGTAAATAAATTTATCAAAAAATTTCTGCAATGAATTCACATTAGAGTGAGCTATTTGACAAGCAGAGACAAATGATAATAAAACTTTGTTAAGAAAAATACTACCTCTAGCCTGCAGCCAAAATTGACTAAGAATCCAAGAGTTTGAAATCTTGGTGTGTGAACCTACCACAATAGACCCATAGCCTTGGGTAGGTGACACATAAATGGAAGGATAGCTGCAGAGGTTCTCTCCAAAAAGCAGTGAGTCTGTGCCCCACTTTGGCTACCCAGTCTGAGAGTCTTACACGAGGAAGATGAGCCACCAGAAGGTCAATGGGGCTTAATTTCAGAAGATCCAGAGGGTTGTGGGAAAGGACACCTTCTTAAAGGACACACACAAAATTTTAGATGCTCTTGGACCAAGAGCAGAAGCAACCATTTGAAAGGGGATTCAGACCCACATCTTGATCCCAGAGAATCTCCCAGAAGAGCAGAAGAGAGCTGAACGTATGGGGACAACTACCCAGGCAAGCGGTCATTTGGGAGAGCTTTTTCTACCACCTGAACAATGGTACTGAAAAATGTCAGTTTGGAATCCTTCCTCTCATTTATTAACACTGATTGGGTCCCCTCGTATCCACCAACCTTTACCATAAGTAGTGGAACACTTTAGGTTAAGCAGCTAGCCAGGAGGGAAAACAGTCCCACCCACCAAAACCCAGGCTGACGAAAGACCTCCTGAGCTCACAGCTACCCAGGACATGGCTCTGTCTACCAGAGGAATCAGGTCCACACACCAGTGCATGAACACTAGCCCTGCGATTCCCAGGACACTGCTGTGAGAGACCCAGCACATAACTCTATCCACCAGTTGGCCGCCACCAAGTCACAGGACCCCCTGGGCTGACAGCACCAACCAGCAGGCTTGGAATCTGCAAGAGCCATGTCAGGAAGTGACCCTCTAATCAGCAGACTGACAATAGATCTGAGAACTCTGGCGCTACAACCACCCACTCCAGAACACTGCTTTGACCATAACTGAGCCAGCACTAGTCCAGGGACTACTCAAGCACCCAGGATTCCTCACCCAGGTGCCTTGTCACCTGGCCCCAACCACTGATAGCCAGCAGCTTCTGCACAAGGCAAGGAGTGGAAAACAACAAGACCAGTAACCAGCTACATTTACCAGATAGCCTATAGTAGTCAGTCTGCCACAATAGAGGGACACACAGTCCACATAAGGGGCACCCCTAGAGCATGTAGCTCAGGTGACCAGAGGGGAGTGCACTGCTGGGACTCATAGGATATCTCCTACAGAAGGCTACTTCTTCAAAATTGGGAAGCACAACCAACTTAGCAGATACATCACAAGAAAAACAGCAAGGACTGATGTTGAAGCTGAAACTCCAATACTTTGGCCAGCTGATGGTGAAGAGCTGACTCATTTGAAAAGACCCTGATGCTGGGAAAGATTGAGGGCAGGAGGAGAAGGGGATAACAGAGGATAAGATGGTTGGATGGCATCATTGACTCAATGGACATGAGTTTGGGTAGACTCCGGGAGTTGGTGATGGACAGGGAGACCTGGTGTGCTGCAGTTCATAGAGTCACAAAGAGTCAGACATGACTGAGAGACTGAACTGAACTAAGGCAAAATGAGGTAATAAAGAATTACCAATTAATCTTTCAAGTGAAGGATAAAGCCCCAGAAGAATTAAGTGAAGTGGAGACAGGCAATCTACCTGAAAAAAAAAAAAAAAAAGGTTTAAAGATGATCAAAGAACTCAGAGAAGAATGGATGAACAAAGGGAGAACCTTAAGAAAGAATCAGAAGACCCCAACAGAGCTGGAAAAAAAATCATACTTGAAATAAAAAATACAATAGAAGGAATCAACAGTAGTTGAGAAAATACAAAAGAACTGAAGAGTCAGTTGTGTGCTCAGTCACTTATTGTGTCCAACTCTTTGCAGCCTTGTGGACTGTAACCCCCAGGATCCTCCATCCATGGAATTTTACAGGCAGGAATACTGGAGTGGGTTGCCATTTCCTACTCCAGGCCATCTTCCCGACTCAGAAATCAAATCCGCATCTCTTACATCTCCAGCATTGGCAAGTAGATTCTTTACCACTAGCTCCACTTGGCAAACCTAAACTGGAAAGTAAAGTAATGGAAATTAGTGAAGCTTAACAGAAAATAAACAAATAGATAAATAAATGAGGACAGTTTAAGAGACTTCTGTGACAACATGATGCACAGTAACACCTGCGTTATAGGGACCCAGAGGACCAAAAAAAGGAAAATTATAGAAGACATATTTGAAATAGGACAGCTGAAAACTTTCCTGGAGAAGATATCTAGATCCAGGGAGCTCAGAGAGTGCAAAACTGGATAGATTCAAAGGGAACCAATCCAAGACACATTTTAATTTAAATGGCAAAAATTAAAGACGAGAGACTATTAAAAGCAGCAAAAGAAAAGCAATAAGCTACATATAAGGGAACTCACATAAGGCTACCAGTTGATTTTTAGCAAAAACTACAGGCAAGAGGGAGTTATACAATATATTTAAAGTGATTATAAGGAAAAACTTACAACCAAGGATATTCTATCCAGTGTTGGGTTAGTTGCTCAGTCATGTCCGACTCTTTGACTACATTGACTGTAGTCCACCAGACTCTTCTGTCCATGGAATTTTCCAGACAAGAATACGACAGTGGATGGCCATTCCATTCTCCAGTGCATCTTCCTGACCTAGGAATTGAACCCAGGTCTCTTGCAATGCAGGCAGATTCTTTACCATTACCCAGAAAGGCCTTTATTTCAATTTGATGGGAATAACTACAATTTTACAGACAAAAGCTAAACAAAAACGAAAAGAGATCAGTTCCACCAAACTAACTTTACCAGAAATGTTAAAGGGACTTCTCTATACACACACACACACACACACAAAGTCACAACTAGAAACTTTAAAATTACAAAAGAAAATGGCTCACTGATAAAGATAAGCACACAGTAATAGTGATAAATTAACCATCTACAAAACCAGTAAGGAAAGTTAAAAGGTAAAGTAGTAAAATCATTTATTTCCAAAATAAGTAGCTAATGGATGCACAAAACAAAAAGATATAAATATGATGTCAAAAACAGTAGTCATGGTGAGGGGAGTGAAAATGCAAGATTGTTAAAATTTTCTTGAAATTAAGAGAGCACCAAATGAAATAATTACATATGTATGATTATAAATGCATACACACACACACACAGAGGAAGAAAGGGAGAAAGATAGAGAAAGAATGGAGAAAGATAGAGGATGTGAGAGAGACTGCTGTGTATAAACCTCATGATAATCACATTATGCATCCTATAATAGATACACACACACACACACAAATTCAACCATTACATTAAATGTAGTCAGCAAGTAATAACAGAAGAGAACAAAGAAGAAACAAAAAACAAAGAAAGCATCTCCAAAACAATTTTTTAAAGTGCAATAAACACATGCCCATCAATAATAACTTTAAATGTAAATGCACTAAATGCTCCAATGAAAAAACATAAGAATGGTTCAATGGCTACAAAAATGAGATACATATACACACTACCTACAAGAGATTCACTTCAGGTGTAAAAACACACGTAAATGAAAGTGAAAAGATAGAAAAAGATATTCCATGTAAATGGAAAATCAAAAGAAAGCTGGGAGACCAATACTTACTTCAGAAAAAAATACTTTAAAACAAAAATTCTAATAGACAAAAACATTATTAATGATAAATTCATGAGAAAGATATAACAATTGTAAATATACATACACCCAATACCAGAGACTCTCAATACATAAAGCAAATAGTAGCAGTAATAATGAAAGAAATTGATAACAACACAATAGTACTAGGACAGTTTTTAAGCTCCACTTATATCAATGGACAGATTATTTAATAAGAAAATTCTGAACAAGAATGAAACATTAGACCAAATGGATATATGTGTCTGTATGTGTGTGGTCTAATGTATCATCCATACATTATACATATAATGACATATTATATACATATATATATGAGATATATCTATAAATATGTTATTACATCCAAATGCAGCAGAATGCACATTCTTTTCAAGACAACCTCAAAACAATCTTTTAAATTGCATTAAATACAGACCTATCGATAACCATTTTAAATGTAAATGGACATTCTCCAGGATGGATCATACTTTAGGCCACAATGTAAGTCTCAATATATTTAAGAAAACTAAATATCTAGCATCTTTTCAGCCATAATGCTAAAGACAATAAAATAATTGCAAGGGAAATACTACAAAAACCACAAACACATGGAGGTTTAAAAATATATACTAAACAATCAATGAAGAAATCAAATTATATATTTTTAAAAATACCTGGAGACAACTGAAAATGAAAATACAATGATCCAAATTCTATGGAATGCAACAAAATTAGCTTTAAGAAGGAAGGCTATAGCCCACCTTGGGAAACAAGAAAAATCTCAAGTAAACAACCTATCCTTACAGCTAAAGGAACTAAAAAAAGGAAAAAGGAGCAAATTTAGTAGAAAGAGAGAAATTATAAAGATTAGAGAAAGAATAAATGAAGTATAATTAGAAAACAATAGAAGAAATCAATTAAATTAAGAGCTGGTCCTTTGAAAAAAGCAGACAAAATTGGTAAACCATTGGCTAAGCTTATCAAGAAAAAAAGAAACAGAGCTCAAACCAATAAAATCAGAAGTGGAAAAGGAGAAGTTATAAGTAATACCACAGAAATGCAAAGAATCACAGGAGTTTACTACAAGAAAATTATACCCCAGCAAAATGGACAATCCTGGAATTGTAAAACCTCCAAAGACTGAACCAGGAAGAAATAGAAAATATCAACAAAGTAAAAGCAATGATATTGAGTCAGTAATTAAAAATTTAAAAATCACCCAATAAAAGGGCAGGACAAGAGAATTCTATCACAAATTTAGAGAAGAGTTACCACCTATCCATCCTGAATCGTTACTGTAAACTAAAGGAAAAAATGTTTTTGACTCACTGTATAAGCCACTATCATCCTGATACTAAAACTAGAGAAAAATAGCAGAAATACATTTATAGATCAATATCTCTGATGAATATATATGCAAAAATCCTCAACAAATTCAGTCATACATTAAAAACTTCATACACCATTATCAAGTGGGGTTTACTCTAGGGATATAGGAATAGTTTAACTTCTGTAAATCAGTGTGATACACCACATTAACAAATTGAAGAATAAAATCATATGATCATCTGCATAGGCGCAAAAAAAGCTTTTGACAAATGTCAACATACTTTTTAAGGAAAACACCTCCCAGAAATTCGGTATTGAGGGAATATACTTCAACATTATAAAGGACATATATCAGAAGCCACAGCTAATATCATATTGAACAATGAATGGTGAAAGCATTTCCTCTTAGGTGAGGAACAAGAAAAGGTTGTCCACACTTGCAAATTTTATTCAACATTGTATAGCAGGTCCTAGCCACAGAAATCAGACAAGAAAATGAAATAAAAAGAATCCAGATTGGAAAGGAAGAAATAAAACTGTCACTGTTTCAAATGGTATGAAGATACATAGAAAATCCTAAAGACACAACACACACACACACACACACACACACACACANGAGGAGAAAGGGACGACAGAGGATGAGATGGCTGGATGGCATTACTGACTCGATGGACATGAGTTTGAGTAAACTCTGGGAGTTGGTGATGGACAGGGAGGCCTGGCATGCTGTGATTCATGGGGTTGCAAAGAGTTGGACACGACTGAGGGAATGAAGTGAATTGAACGGAACTTATCCAAAATATATAAACAGCTCATACAGTTGAATATCAAAAAAAAAAAAATTAAATTAAAATAGGCATAAATTCTGAAAAGACATTTTCCCAAAGAAGACATACAGATGGCCAACAGTCACTTTCAATGCTCAATACCACTAATTATTAGACAAATGCAAATCAAACAGAATAAGGAATTACTTCACACCTGTTGGAATGGTTATCATCAGAAAAGTCTACAGATAACCAAATATTGATGAGGATGTGGCAAAAAGGAAGATCTTGTACACTGTTAATTGGAATGTAAATTAGCACAACTGCTATAGAAACAACAGTATGGAGTTTCCCCAGTATCAGTTTCTGTCCTATTTCAGACTGTTAGTAGAGTGTATCATAGACTGAGTAGCTTATGAACAGAAAAATTTTGTTTCTCACAATTCTGGAGGATGGAAGTCTAAAGTCAGGTTATTCACATGGTCAGTTTCTGGTGAGTCTCCTCTTCAGAGTTTCAGTCTGCCAATTTATTTCATCATTACATGGCAAGAGCAAAGAGAGGAAACAAAGTCTCACATGACTCTTATAAAGATACTCATTCCATTCATGAGGGCGCCACCCTCATGACTTCATCTAATCCTAATCACTTCCTCACCTTCTAATGCTTCCACATTGAGGTATAGAATTTCAACATACAACTTTGGGAGAGACACAAATATTTAATCCATTGCACTCTTACATGGAACTGTTTATAATAAACTATGAATTCTTTTGAATAACATACAATATGCTATTTGCCCTCCCCTACCTAATTACTTTGAACCATTGCACCAAGTGCAAGACACTTTTTATTTCCCAATGTTTCTCTCTTTATTGAAAGCCCATTTATTTTTAAAAATAGTTCACTATGACCACCAATCCTTTTTATCCCTTTCCCCTGGTTAAACTTTTACTAATCTAGGCATTCATAGTAGTACCTCTCATAGTACTATAAATAGAGAAATTAAATTTATAAGATTTATTGAATACAAATCAGCAAAATATGTATCTTCTTCTAATGATTCATAATAATAGACGGGACACCTTCATTTAAACGGGACTCTTTCATTATAGTTCTCCTATTAGGTTAGGACTGAATACATGTTATTTTTTAGGTAATTTATATCTAACCACAACAAGAATAAGAGTAATAAGGGGAAAATCTCTCTCTCTCTCTCTCTCTCTCTCTCTCCTCTCTCTTTCTCTCTCTCTCACATACGCAAACACACAAATAATACTTTACAACCTTATTACATGAAGTATGTTAACTAAATGTAAACCACATGTCCCAAGTTGTTCTACTACTGACAAATTATTGAAAAATCACTTGAAAATCTGGCTAAAAACTGATATATTTTTGCTAGACAATCATTCAATTTCTCTTATTTTTCCTATGCTTTTGTTATACCAAGTACTTCCATGATAGCTTGTGTGAACCTCAGAAAGACTGTTTTCTTCAGGCCCCACAGCAGGCAGGGAATATTCTTGTATGAATAGCACAGCATAAAGTCTTAGAATTACAAATTTTATCTCATTTCAGGTGTAGATTCATTCCCTGTCATCCAATGACATTACTCCTTTTACAGACNTCCATGATAGCTTGTGTGAACCTCAGAAAGACTGTTTTCTTCAGGCCCCACAGCAGGCAGGGAATATTCTTGTATGAATAGCACAGCATAAAGTCTTAGAATTACAAATTTTATCTCATTTCAGGTGTAGATTCATTCCCTGTCATCCAATGACATTACTCCTTTTACAGACCAGTGAGCCAAATGTAAGTTAATTCACAAAGTGGCAGGCTGAAGAGCATGAGGAATGCTGAACAAAAAATAAACAAAAATGTAGATGAAACTGGGCACTCTGCCTAGAAAACAGAATCTGTGTGCAAACAACAGTATTCAATGCCAAATTTTAGAACCTTTGTGAGGCCATTCAGTTATGTTCTTTCTAAGCATAGCACCAAAGTGTAAATAGGTGAATTTTCCATCAATACACAGTGGGGAGGTGTAAGGTGTAAAGATCATATCTGCTCTAGGAAAGGCTGAACAAAAGGATAAAAATTCAAGTAATGCATCCCTAATTTGACAGATTGACATGTCACATAGAGATAGCTACCATCGACCACAGAAAGTCCTAGGACTCTCTTCATAGTTGAGCTCCATGTCTTAAATTTTATTTTGACTCATCAAAGGCTACATTTTTCACAATATTATTAGAGACCTCAAAGGCTAAAATTAGTATCAAGTGGCTTGCACCTTATCTCAGGTTATGTGATTGGACAAATCTCTTTCTTCCAGTCCCATGTTTAAAACAAAGTAAATCATTTCCCAAAGTCATAACTACAAAATACTCTGTAAATATCAGGTGCTAGTATTGTTACAGGCAGCTAGGAAGAGTAAGAGCATTCCAGAGAAAATAGTACTCAATCAGTTTGCAGATCCTAAACGTGGAAGTAGGAAGTAGCCAGGCCACAGCTGGGAAATAAGTAGTATACCTCTCTGGTTGGCCTAATAAACTCCAAAAAATATTTTTGAAGCTTTCCACTAGTCTGAAACTATTAGTTCAGAATAACTATCCCTTCCTTTAATTTTGATAGCTTTTCCCCTTATCTCTTCAGTCAATTAATTCCTTTCTATAATTATTATCCAGAAATTAGAAAAAAAAAAAAACCTTCTACTTGATTTGAGATCCTATGATCTCATTTCTCTCCATTTCAATCCATGTTAAAAGTCCTCACTTATAGTTTGCATGTACTGAAATATCTGCTGAAAATTCAACCAAAAAATCACTCTAAAAAGCTTGGTATTTTAGTTATATTTACTATCCGATTTCAAAGTTCTGTATTACCTACCCCTACTCAAACAGTCTAATATAATTTTCTATCCAGGTCTGAGTCAGAGCAATTCCTTCCATTTCTGGAGAGTTTCTCAATCAGATCCACCTCTCCTCTGAGGCAGGATCTGCAATAAGTTCCCTCTAAGGGTGAAAATATGATTTAAATGTATCAGTGGTCCATACCATTCTAAAATCAGAAATGTAGCTTTCTGATATGGAAACTTTCTGTTTCAGTGTAAACTGTGTGGTCTGCATTATTTATGTTTTGTATTTAAATTTTACAAGGAATGAGAAAAGGTCATACTACACCTAGAAACGGTGTTAAACATTGAATGCTACACATATGAAAAGGTCTGTGTCTTGATAATATTTTTAATCAAAGTTGTTTCCACCGTTACACCATTATTAACCAGATCGTGCATGGTGTGATAAGCCACTGTAATTTTCTATTGTTACTTGGTTACTAAAATATGAAATTCAACTTAAATGATTGTTTAACATTTATATTGGATATATATTTCAAAATAGGGCAGCAAAATCATCTATGCTTTTTTTGTATTAATGAGGAAGACATTTTGTTTTTAAGTTTCATGTACTTTAGTCTTTTGGAGATAGATACGGCTAGATCTAATCTCAGAAAAATTATCCTTTCTAAACAACTTGATTTGAGGGACTATGTTTATTGTTAGGATTTGATTTTGCTATTAGTCTAAGTAAAATAATACTGTGCTTCAAAAAAAAATATCTATTCTCTGAATATGCAGAGTACAAAGTGTTTACTACCTCTTTCAAAAACAGATTTAGGTCTGGTTTTTATGGAGAAATTCAGGGAGAAGGTGAAGAATAGAGGCTTCAACCTCTGAAAGGAGTGTCACACTCTTCCTTCTGACAGTTTCTAGTTTTACGACTCTAATTTGATCTATTTTAAAGAATTCCAATACTTTGGCCACCTAATGTGAAAAGCTGATTCATTGGAAAAGACCCTGATGCTGGGAAAGACTGAGGGCAGAGGAGAAGGGGACGACAGAGGATGAGATGGCTGGATGGCACCATCGACTCAATGGACATGGGTTTGGGTGGACTCGGGAGTTGATGATGGACAGGGAGGCCTGACGTGCTGCTATTCATGGGGCTGCTAAGAGTCAGACACGACTGAGCAACTGAACTGAACTGAAAGAACTGTGGCCTAAAGTCAGACTTTAAAAAATGTATTATATAACTAAATATTGCATGCCTTATGCCTTTAAGTTTGGGCAATTCCTTCCTCAGGTAAAATAATCTGAGTCTCAGTTTGCAGGAGTGCAACAGCTTGAGCAAGAGCACAGGATATGCAGTGGTTTGCAAAAGTGAAGGGACAAGTGTCTGGTGAAGGAAAGGACAAGACAGAGAGCTGAGGGAGGAGGGGCTGGGAGGGCAAGTTCTTCCTGCAACTCTGCCTCCCCTCCCTTACAGGAGATCCCCTGGAGAAGCCAGAAGTTTCATCAAGTCCTGAAATAAACCCAACAGTGAGCTGTCCCCTGGGCTTAAGTTAGAGTTCCCTTGCTTTTTTTCTCCTACAAAGAACCTTGGTTTCATTAGAGAAATGAAAGCTCATTTATATCAAGCAACTTCCAGTATTCAAACTTCCTCACAATTTATCTATTGACGACATATTTACAGATTAAATATGATGGGTGTGAATATCAGTAAGTGGTTGAAATGAAAGCAGCAGTGTGATGCAAGGTAACACTAACTTCATCTGCCCCACCTGTCCATGCCAAGAACACCAAAGTAATCACCATTTAACAATCCCTGCACCTGGATTCTGTATTAAACTTCAGGTGGATTTTTACATAAATGTAACATTAACTTAATGCCAAAACCGTGAAATGAAGCCACCTTAAATGCACCAGTGTACTATGTCAAGTTAGATGCTTTGATATAATACCTACAGTTCTACATTATAAAAAGAATTTTAAAGCTATTGTATTTCCATGTTTATTCTCCAGTTAGTCTTATAAAATTTTAGTGTTCACATAATTTTCCCAAAGGAAACTTCAAATTCTAGGCATGGCATTATGATAGTCATGGCACTGTTAAAAAAAATAATGATAGTTGTATTTGTGATTTATGGATTTAGGTGAGCCATATATAGAGTCATATGTATATGATATTAATTGAGCTGGATGAAATCCAGAAACAAATACTCATCTTCCCATCTTTACACAAAAGATTTGAATTCTTATCTGCCAGAAACATTATTTATTAGCACAATATATGCTTCATGTTCTGAAATGCTCACAAGTCTGCCAGCACATTCTGCTTAAACCCTCTGAATGTCCCTATCTACTTTTTCTCTTTTATCCTATTTCTCTTTCTCTCTCTCCCTCTCTCCTACACACACACGCGTGTGTACACATCACAGCTGATACTTCCTGTGTTAGTTTGTGATATGTTTACTTTGGTACATTTGAACTCTCAAGGGAACTGGGGGACTGTTGTTCATGTTTGGGCTTCCCTTGTGGCTCAGATGGTAAAAAAAATCCACCTGCAATGCAGGAGACCCATTGTCACCTTTTACTATTTTGTAAAAAAAAAAAAAGTTTGAATCAACAAGCTTTCTGTCAAGACTTTACCCCTTCATAAAGCTCAATTTCCCGTTAACTTTAAGGGGAGATGAAAGAAATTTTTGGCCAGTCCCTGTGATGAAACAGGCATCATCGTAGGTTCCTGCTGTATGTATCTCATATAATCCTCATACCTGCTCTGAAAGATTCACTCATTTTATTTCCATTTATGTTCAAACATCACTCTGTCAGGAGGACCTTTAGAGAAAGTCTTTATTTTCATAAATCTATCTAAATAGAAATTCTACCATCATCTCAATTGCTTTTACCTGTTACTTTTCTTTTTAGGTACTTATCTTCACCTCATAAGATTGTATAGATTTTGCTTGTTTATTGTTTTTCCCTTACTATATCAAAACTATCATGAGAGTGACCATTTTTCTTGCTTTCATTAAGAGCTGTATCTTCATTACAGACAACACATAATACATGCAAATAAATATATGTAGAATGAATGATTTAAAAAGTGATTGACCTAAGGTAAAGAACAAAGTTGAGTTGAGTTCAGTCGCTCAGTCATGTCTGACTCTTTGTGACCCCATGGACAGCAGCATGCCAGGACTCCCTGTCCATCACCAACTACCGGAGTTTACTTAAATTGAGTTGGTGGTGCTATCTAACCATTTCATCCACTGTTGTCCCCTTCTGCACCCGCCTTTATATTTCCCAGCGTCAGCATCTTTTCAAACAATTCAGTTCTTCTCATCAGGTAGCCAAAGTATTGGAGTTTCAGCTTCAGCATTAGTCAACCCAATGAATATTCAGGACTGATTTCCTTTAGGATGGACTTGTTGGATCTCCTTGCAGTCCAAGGGATATTCAAGAGTCTCCTTCAACAACACAGTTCAAAAGCATCAATTCCTCTGTGGTCAGCTTTCTTTATAAGAACACTCACATCCATACATGCTACTGCTGTTAAGTCACTTCAGTTGCGTCTGACTCTGTGCGACCCCATAGACAACAACCCACCAGGCTCCCCCATCCCTGGGATTCTCCAGGCAAGAACACTGGAGTGGGTTGCCATTTCCTTCTCCAATGCATGAAAGTGAGGAGTGAAAGTGAAGTCGCTCAGTCATATCTGACTCTTAGCAACCCCATGGACTGCAGCCTACCAGGCTCCTCCATCCATAGGATTTTCCAGGCAAGAGTACTGGAGTGGGGTGCCATTGTCTTTTCCGAAATCCTTATATAACTACTGGAAAACCCATAACTTTGACTAAATGGACCTTTGTTGGCAAAATAATGTCTCTGCATTTTAATATGCTGTCTAGGTTGGTCATAACTTTTCTTCTTAACATAACTTCTTAACAGTTGTGTCTGTTAATTTCAAGGCTGCCGTCACTATCTGCAGTGATTTTGTAGCCCCAACAAGTAAAGTTTGTCACTGTTCCCATTGTTTCCCCATCTATTTCCCATGAAGTGATGGGACCAGATACCATGATCTTAGTTTTCTGAATGTTAAGTTTTAAGCCAACTTCTTCACTCTCCTCTTTCACTTTCATCAAGAGGCTCTTTGGTTCTTCTTTGCTTTCTGCGTTAAGGGTGGTGTCATCTGCATATCTGAGGTTATTGATATTTGTCCCGGCAATCTTGATTCCAGCTTGTGCTTCATCCAGTCCAGTATTTCTCATTATGTACTCTGTATATAAGTTAAATAAGCACGGTGACAATGTAGAGCCTTGATGTACTCCTTTCCCGATTTGCAACCAGTCTGTTGTTCCATGTCCAGTTCAAACTGTTGCTTCTTGACCTCAGGAAGCAGGTGAGGTCGTCTGGTATTTCCGTCCCTTGAAAAATTTTCCATAGTTTTTTGTGATCCACACAGTCAAAGACTTTGCCATAGTCAATAAAACAGAAGTAGATGTTTTTCTGGAACACTGTTGCTTTATTGATGATCCAACGGATGTTGGCAATTTAATCTCTGGTTCCACTGCCTTTTCTAAATCCAGCTTGAACATCTGGAACTTCACAAATCACATACTCTTGAAGCCTGGCTTGGAAAATTTTGTGCATTACTTTGCTAGTGTATGAGACGTGTGCAATTGTACGATAGTTTGAGCAATCTTTGGTATTACCTTTCTTTGGAACTGGAATGAAAACTGAACTTTTCCAGTCCTGTGGCTACTGCTGAGTTTTCTAAATTTGCTGACACGTTAAATGCAGCACTTTTACAGCATCATCTTTTAGGATTTGACGTAGCTCAATTAGAATTCCATCACCTCCACTAGCTTTGTTCATAGTGATGCTTCCTAAGGCCTACTGACTTTGCATTCCAGGATGTCTGGCTCTAGGTGAGTGACCACACCATCATGAATATCTGGGTCATGAAGATCTTTTTTTATTTAGTTGTTCTGTGTATTTTTGTCACCTCTTCTTAATATCTTCTACTTCTGTTATGTCCATACCATTTCTGTCCTTTTTGAGTCCATCTTTACATGAAATGTTCCCTTGGTATCCCTAACTTTCTTGAAGAGATCTCTAGTCTTTCCCATTCTACTGCTTTCCTCTTATTTCTTTGCAATGAACACTGAGGAAGACTTTCTTGTCTCTCCTTGCTGTTCTTTGAAACTCTGCATTCAAATGGGTATATCCTTCCTTTTCCCCTTTGCCTTTTGCTTCTCTTCTTTTCACAGCTATTTGTAAGGCCTCCTCAGACAACCATTTTGCCTTTTTGCATTTCTTTTCCTTGGGGATGGTCTTGATCCCTGCCTCCTGTACAATGTCATAAACCTCCATCAGTAATTCTTCAGGCACTCTATCAATGTAACCCTATCTATCTAATCCCTGAATCTATTTCAACCTTGCACTGTATAACTGTAAGGAATTTGACTTAAGTCATACCTGAATGGTCTGGTGGTTTTCCCTATTTTCTTCAATTTAAGTCTGGATTTGGCAATAAGGAGTTCATAATCTGAGCCACAGTCAACTCCCAGTCTTGTTTTTGCTGACTGTGTAGAACTTCTCCATCTTTGGCTACAAAGAATATAATCAATCTGATTTCAGTATTGACCATCTGGTGATATCCATGTGTAGAGTCTTCTCTTGTGTTGTTTGAAGAGGGTGATTCTATGACCAGTGTGTTCTCTTGGCAAAATTCTGTTAGCTTTTGCCCTTTTTCATTCTTTACTCCAAGGCTAAATTTTCCTATTACTTCAGGTGTTTCTTGACTTCCTACTTTTGCATTCCAGTCTCCTATAATGAAAAGGACATCTTTTTTGGATGTTAGTTCTAGAAGGTCTTGTAGATCTTCATAGAACCATTCAGCATCATCTCCTTCAGCATTACTGGTCAAGGTATAGACTAGGATTACTGTGATATTGAATGGTTTGCTTTGGAAATGAACAGAGGTCATGCTGTCATTTTTGAGATTGCATCCAAGTACTGCATTTCAGACTCTTATTGGCTACTCCATTTCTTCTATGGGATTCTTGCCCACAATAGTAGATATAATGGTCATCTGAGTTAAATTCACCCATTCCACTCTATTTTAGTTCACTGATTCCTAAAATGTCAATATTCACTCTTGCCATCTCCTGTTTGACCACTTCCAATTTGCCTTAATTCATGGACCTAACATTCCAGATTCCCATGCAATATTGTTCTTTACAGCATCAGACTTTACTTCCAACATCAGTCACATCCACAACTGGGTGGTGTTTTTGCTTTGGCTCTGTCTCTTCCTTCTTTCTGGAATTATTTATCCACTGATGTCCAGTAGCATAATGGGCACCAACTGACCTGGGGAGTTTATCTTTCAGTGTCCTATCCTTTTGTCTTTTCATACTGTTCATTAGGTCCTCAAGGCAAGAATACTGAAGTGGTTTGCCATTCCCTTCTCCAGTGGACCTCATTTTGTCAGAACTCTCCACCATGACCTGTCTGTCTTGGGTGGCACTCCATGGTATGGCTCACAGTTTCATTGAGTTAGACAAGGCTGTGGTCCATGTGATCAGATTGATTAGTTTTCTGTGATTGTGGTTTTCAGTCTGTCTGCCCTCTGATGGAGAAGGATAAGAAGCTTATGGAACTTTCTGATGGGAGAGACTGATTGAGGGAGAAACTGGGTCTTGTTCCAATGGCCAGGACCATGCTCATTAAATCTTTAACGCAAGTTTTTCTTGATAGGCGGGGCTGTCTTCCCTCCCTGTTATTTGACCTGAGGCCAAACTATGGTGGAGATAATGAAGATAATAGTGACTTCCTTCAATAGGTTCCATGCAGGCACTGCTACATCCAGTGCCCCCAACTCTGCGTCAGGCCACTGCCAACCCATGCCTCCATGGGAGACTCTTGGACCTTCATGAGCAAGTCTGGCTCAGTCTCTTATGGGGTCACTACTCCTTTCTCCTGGGTCCTGGTGCATGCAAGGTTTTGTTTATGCCTTCCATGAGATATTTCCCAAGTCCTGTGTACATTCTGGTGGCTCTGTGGTGGGGTTAATGGCGACCTCCTCTAAGAGAGCTTATCCCATACCTAGGTCTACTGCACCTGGAGTCCCTGCCCCTGCAGCAGTCCGCTGCTGACCTGTATCTCCTCAGGAGACACTCAAATACAGTTCTGTCTCAGTCTCTGTGGAGTCTCTGGGTCCTGGTGTGCACAAGGTATGTTTGAGCCCTCTGAGTATTTGTGGCAGACATGGAGTTTCATTATAAACACAATTTCTCCCCTCCTACCATCTTGCTAGGGCTTCTCCTTTGCCCCTAGAGGTGGGGTATCTCCTCAGTGTTGCCCTGGTGCCACACAGCTGCTGCTCCAGTGCTTACCGTCTTGCTGAGTCTTCTCTGCCTTTGGACATGAGGTATGTTCTCACAGTCATTGCAGTGCCACGTGACCATACTCCAGCAAGAGCAAAGACTGTAGTCTTAACATCTGGGTTCAGTTCCCCATAGAGTCAATACAGGTTAGCTGTTAAATTATGTAGCCTTGGAGTCAGTCCACTTTGGTTGGAAGCCCAGCTTTATCATTCACTTTACCATTCATTTGGATGAGGTTCTTCACTGCACTGGTTTCAAGGTTCTTCATCTGAAAGATGGCATTCATAATAGCAACCACTTCATAGGGTTATGTGAGAATTGTATGAATGAACACAGTGTAATTAGGACAGTATCTGGTGTTCCATGTTAAAAGTTATCATTGACTTCAGTTCACAGATCAAGAAACAGAGACTCAGAGAAGTGATGCTACATATAGGTGGGAAAATGGTTCAATCAGCACTTTTTCTGATGCCACAAGTTGTTTGTTGTAATAAATATTCTCTGTTTAAGGAAATAATCATGGGAAAAGATAATAGGGTAAGAAAAATGACTATATGGATGAATGTATGAGGAGTATATGAGAAACAATAACTCATAGCCTCATTTTTCTCTAAAATCTTTGAATATTAAATTATCTACCTACAGAGAGAGCTTTGAATTGCATATTTAAAAATCCTTTAAAAGAGTGCCCAGTGTACATGGCAGCACTGTTTTCAATAACCAAGACATGGAAGCAACCTAAATGTCCACTGACAAAGGAATGATAAAGCAGCGGTATATATGTGTGTATATATATATATATATATATATATACATATATGAATATTCAGTTCAGTTCAGTTCAATTGCTCAGTCATGTCTGACTCTTATTACCCAGCCATTAAAAAGAATGAAATTATGCCATTTACAGCAGCACAGATGGACCTGGAGAGTGTCATGCTGAGTGAAGTAAGCCAGACAGAGAAGGAGCAATATGTACAGCATCCCATAAATGGGGAATCAAAAAAGAAAGGATACAAATTAATGTAATTACAGAACAGAAAGAGACTCACAGACTTAGGAAATGAACTTATGGTTGCCAAGGGGAAGGGATAGTAAGGGACTTTGGGAAAGTCATACACACTGCTATATTTAAAATGAATGACCAATAAGAATCTACTGTACAGCACATGGAACTCTGCTCAATGTTACATCCAGCCGGGATGGGAGGGGTTTCAGGGGAGAACTGATACATGAATATGTATGGCTGGGTCCTTTGACTGTTCACCCGAAACTACCACATTTTTAATGGGCTATAGCCCAGTATAAAACAAAAAGTTTAAAGTTTGGGGGAAAAAAATTCTTCACCACGAAATGTTATGCTGTAAGCACCACAAATATAGATTCGTTTAAGAGTGAATAAGTTTGCTTGATTGCTAATTTTAGTAATTTTGTCTTATTTGTTTCCTATGATGAAGGATTTTGGGGCTTTGCAGATTTTAAAAAATATATGTGGTAACATCTTTTATGCTATCAGAAATCATTTCTCCAATACTCTGTAGTAGTTTTTTATACACTTCTTTTCTCTTTTGTTTAGAGAAACCTTTCTTCATAAAGCAATTTACCTGGATTTCAATATAAAAATGGAGTCACTCAGATTGAAGTAAGATTGGACAGTTTAGAGTCTAGATCATTCAGTCCCTCCTCTACCTCCTATAGGAGTGCCTGAAAATACAGAGAAGACTCCAGGATAAGATTTTCATTTCCAAAGAAATATTGTAGCACAGAACATATTTCCCAGATCCCCCTTTGACTTTGAAAAACTAATCTAAACCTTCAGTTCAGTTCAGTTCAGTTCAGTCGCTCAGTCATGTTGGACTCTCTGCAACCCCATGAATTGCAGCACGCCAGGCTCCCTGTTCATCACCATCTCTCGGAGTTCACTCAGACTCGCGTCCATAGAGTCCGTGATGCCATCCAGCCATCTCATCCTCGGTCGTCCCCTTCTCCTCCTGCCCCCAATCCCTCCCAGCATCAGAGTCTTTTCCAGTGAGTCAACTCTTCCCATGAGGTGGCCAAAGTACTGGAGTTTCAGCTTCAGCATCATTCCTTCCAAAGAAATCCCAGGGTTGATCTCCTTCAGAATGGACTGGTTGGATCTCCTTGCAGTCCAAGGGACTCTCAAGAGTCTTCTCCAACACCACAGTTCAAAAGCATCAATTCTTCGGCGCTCAGCCTTCTTCACGGTCCAACACTCAAAAAAAATCCAAATATGTGTAGATGCACCGCTGCAACAATAACAGCTAATATTCTATTCACAGGATGCTCTTCATTTTAAATCAGCAGAATTCTCAATAGTAGAGAGATTTTTATTCACAGTTCAATCAATCCCAGCCTCTAATAACTTTAATAACTTCCTGTATCCTGTGATAGGTGAAACATTTAAAATAAGTAGAAAACTAAGTTCCTCAGCCAGTTTGGAATTTTGGTGAAAAATTATTTTTCAAGTATATCTTAAAATATTACTTATGAATAAAGAAAGTTGTAAAATTTATTTTAATTCAAGGATAATTGCTTTACAATATTGGTTTGACTTCTGCCACACATCAATAGAATGATGATATTTTAAATTAAATGTTGTCAGCAACATTTGCTTCAGCTATTCTTTCAAATCGCAAGACATTCAGCATTTATTTTGCTTGTCAAGTTGAATCTGGAATCCATTCACTAACTTTATCTGCCACATCACACAGTTTAACAACACAATCTCCCATTTTTTAAAATAAGCCCTTCAGCTTATTAAAAATAAAAATACTCACACTATTCCAAACTATTTTGCACAAATATATTTGAGAGAGGCGGTGTGTTTGAGATTGTTTTCATCAGCAAAAATAATGAGTCTGTCCCATATGGCATATTCAAGCCTCCACCTTGATTCTAGACTGTTAAAGACAATTCTGGAAAAGTTTCCTACTTAATAGGTTGCTAATACATTTGACAATTTTGTGACATTCCCC